>JAJFAS010000088.1:0-159299 GCA_021223625.1 Fusarium sp. HKF-74 | reverse complement strand
AAGATATTATTTATATTATAAATTATTAATATTAATTAAATTACTATTTATATAGTTATTAACTATTATAATAATATAGTTAAGGCTATTAATATTAATTATATAATATAGTATTTTATAAAAGGATTTTTAATTTTTAATTTATTTTAAAATAGTCTATTAAAATTAAAGCTATTTATTTAATTAAATTATAAAGTTAAAGGTAATAATACTATATAACTTTAAAACTTACTTTTAAAGTTATTATATTTTTTAATATACTTTATAATACTTTATATATAATATATTAAAAAATAAATATTATATTATATTATTTTTATTATAAGACTTTATTAGCTATACTTTATATATTACTATAAAGATATTTTATCTTTTTAATAAATCCTTAGAATATAATATAAGCTACTATATAATTAATAAAAATTAAATAAAGTATATATAATATAAGTACTTTTACTTATTAAGTTATAATATAAATTATTTAGCTTTTTAATTAAAAGTAAGATTTTAAGTAATTATATAAGTATTAAGTATTTTACCTTTATATATTTATTAATATCTTTTACTTTTATAGCCTAGAGGCTAAAACCTCTTTTAAAACCTTTACCTTATTACAGTAGCCTGTTAAGATTAAGGTCTTATTAAATTAATAACTTAAGGCCTTATAGCTTAGCTTGTCCTTGACCTTGTCTTAAATCCTTTATATCACCTAACCATACAACTCTATGCTTACAGAATTGCTCAACATCTGGCTTCAGCACCGTTTCTACAAGCTTAAAATCATCAACTGTGCCCCCTCTCAGGATACTAACTCCTGTATAAGCCGAAGACCTTCGGTACATGAGCGATCCGCATGTCATGCAGAAGAAATTGGTCATCGCGCTTCCATCCCTCTCAATTGTATCCGACTGGCTGAACTGCTTGAGGTTCTCTTCACCGCGGACATGCTTCAAGTTTGTGCCGAGAACAACGATGCCAGTGGTGAACATCGAAGCTGTGATCTTGCGACAGTCACTGCAGTGGCATACGAATGAGAAAACAAAGCCAGGCTTCTTCAAAGGCTGGTAACTATTAGTGAATGTCTTGGGGTTCCTGCTTTCTTCAAAGGGGCTTTACCAAGACCAGCTGAACTGCACCGCAGTAGCATGTCGCTGTCGCTTCGTCTTCGGTAGACCATCCATCTTGTGCAAGTCCTGCCCGTGGGAAGAACCTTTCGTCTTTGTTGGGTTCCTCGGTAGTCATGGTTTCGCAATTGAGCGCGCGTATGGGTATACCTGAAGTGACGTTCAAGGGCGTTTACACGTGCTTTAGAGACGTCAAGAGTATTGTAAAACTAGCAGCAACTTGGTTCTTCAAGATCTTGCAAATGTGACTTTTCATCGCAGATATATGGTCTGCCTGTTCTATTTAAATGATGTTGACCGATTCCTCGGTTCATTCGTTAAGCTTATCGCAGCTGAAACTCCGCAACTCCGCAGGAAGACGGCGATGTTCAGTAATCACAATCACAATCCCTATTCACGAATTCTATCAATAGGTAATTATATAACTAGCCCGAGATTGACTGTAGAAGGCTGCACAAGGCGAGGGAGGTTGACTCGGGTATATAACTAATCTAAAACATTAGTTCACATTGCGGTGATGCTTGTATACTACACTCATATAACTGTGTCCTTGGTATTCAATCTCTAATTATTATTATTAATCGTTCAACTCATATATATACTCCTTTTAGATCCCCTAAAATAAACCAACAATAAGCAATAATTCTCAGCCCATTGTTTATCCTTGCCAGTACATTAATTATCCACTTCGTGTATTATACCAATTCCCCCTGAAGCGTCTACTGAGGCTTCTCATATGAGTATCGTGGAGAGGATAGGACAGAGGATGTCGCGGACTTGCCGCCAGGTGCGTAGGCAGGCGATGGCTGAGGGTAGTATGCAGCTACAGCAGCGTTGACCGACTCATGGTGCTCTTTGGCATGGCGGACAATTGAGGACCAGACTCGGCGAGCGTTGATCTTGGTGGATTCCATTGTGTTCGGAATTTGTAGTGGTTTTGGTATGATAGTGTTGTTGTATGTAGTAGTGGTTTTAAGGGCTGGTTGCAGTATGCAAGATATAGTTGTAGTGTGGAGATAGTGTATAGAACTTGTTGGTCTTGTTTGGAGTGTTCGAAGTGTTGATATCAGAGTTGAAGATGCTCTTGAATTGTTTGTTCAATGAATTGCTTGATGATGAGAATGATAAAAAAAAACATAATTTGCCAGGAAATCGTAGGCTCTTATATCCTGTTTGACATGCCCTCTCACCCAGCATATGACTCTATAGAATTCTCTCGAATTGTCTCCCTGTAAAATTCTTGTTTGACATGACATGACATGTTCTCGTTCGAGTATTCCGTTTCGGGCTTGGACAAACGAGCGAAGCAATTTCCACAGCGTGTGATTGGACACCTGGCCGATGTCGATTTAGTGGCTGCACCCTGTGGCATGCGCTATTGTCAAAATCTTTAGGTCATTTGTCATCTTTGCTTAGAATGTCAACTTGACAATTGCGCCCTTCATTGAGTAGTGACCCTTCTGAGTCATACGAGCTTGTCGTCCCCTACGCCCTACAAAGTTTTCAGTAATTAGACTTGTCATTCTCGTATTGGTAATCCGATAATCGCAATGACGCCCTTTTCTGACAACAGCGATGATTTTTTTCATGTCACAATAGATCACGCAATGGGCGCTTATTCTTTTTCGCTTTCTTGCAACGTCAATTGGGCTTTGTCAACCGCATTATTAAGTCATTCTATCTCGACAAAGTCAATGCTCCAACCACGTTTTCCCTTGCAGGATATCTCTACGCAAAAACTTCGAGATTGCTCTTCTCTCGTATTTTGCTGCGCGTCATCCCGATTCTCTTCCGCGTCTACCATTCGTGTCTTAATGACAGTCCATCCAGATCTTGATCCCTCACTATTATACTCTTTATCCAGATACGCTATCAATCTCTGGACGCGCTCTATGTCCCAAATGCCTTCTCTTGTATCAGGCCGAGACGCAACCCATCCTTTGATCCAGTTTCCTATTACGGCATCGGACATATGGTAGGCATTGAGCATCGCAGGGAGCATTCCATATCCGTAGTTGTTAACAATGACGGAGAGGTCATATGGAAGGCCTGCTGCGAGGCGACAGATCTTGCGCAATATGGCCGAGCGGTCAGAGGGAGATAGTCTGGGGCCTGATTCTGGTGAGTACATCAGGTCAAGTCGAAGCGTAGATACGAGGTAATGCGTAAAACTTGTAGCTGGCCTGACTGGTTCCGGGGCAGAAAGAAGGGTTAGTGGCTTCATATTGATGTCTGCGTCTGGCCCCTCGCCGTCGAAGTCAGGGATATCTTCCGGCAATAGGCTAGCTCGCCATTGCTCGAGCTCAAGTCTAAGCTCGTCAACACGCTGATCCCACTCCGCGCCTGGTCGAAGATTAGACCTCCATTTCTCTTCCAAATCATTCACTCTGGGCATGATGTAGAGCAGCCTATCGTATGGCAGCGTCGAGCCAGCGAGATATTGGACGAGAGACCGTGATGCCTCAGATGACACAACTTGTTCCTGTATCGAATGTGTACCCTCATAGATCTCCAATAGGGCTGCTATCCTCGAGAAAGCAGAGACCAGGGATTCTCCGATCGTTGTCTCCCTCACAAGATTTAAATGGTTCGACAGGAACTCAACCGCTGCACGACCATGTACGCACCATAGCCTCATCTGTGCTCGTCTTAGTTCAAAGTGTGCCAGTAACAAGACTGTGCTAAGCCAAGACACAATCTTCTCCCGTCTTCCAGGGCCGTGTTCGTTTCCTGGCGTTGGCATGTCAGGGTTCATATCCTCTATCGGAATATTCCCAACGTCTCCAAGAGCTATTACGAAGTGTTCTAGTGCGTGTATCGCTGCCTGACTCCGTAACTGCTGTCCCACGTTGGACTTGGAGACTTTGAGAGCTGACAAGGCTAGAGCAGCATGGTAAAATGATGCACTGAGAAATCCAGCATCCATGATATCGTTCAGATACAAAAGTGTCAGGACGCCGTATGGTGATGTGTCCCGAAGGTGATGGTAGTAGAGCATATCCTCGGGGAACTTCATGCTCTCCAGAAGCCCTTGAGGGATGATCGGAGCAGTGGAAAGTCCATTGAAGAATTGACTACTTCTCGGGGTTGGAACTTGTGTTTTTGGAGGTAGCTGGGGAGATGAGACGCTCAAAGGACCGAAGAACGGGAATGACGTTTGATGACTTTGATGCAATGTAGCAACTGGCGACACGACATATGGTAAGCCACCACGAATATCTCCAGTCGGTGTCGATGTGTCAACATCGGTACCAGGTATGAATTCTGAGTCCCAGGCCGCAGGTGTATCAGAAGATGAAAGTACGGCAGTTACGTCGGAGCTATTGTTTGCCTGGCCAGCATCATAAATGGGACTTTGAGCCGCAATGCTATCGTTCTCCAACTCTGGTGCTGGAGTTGCATAAGAAGAATAGAATCCAGGTGGCGGACTCTGTGCTTCTTCTTCTTGTGGTGTATTGTTAAGACTACCTCGCCTGTCTGAAGACTCATCTATCGCTTGACCTGACCGTGTCCGGCGGGGAGAGTCATGTCTGAATAGCTTGTTCTGATCTTTGAAGATGATCTGGTTTGCATAACCACTGCATGGCATGAACAACCGTATGCACTGTGGATACCACGAATCAGTAACTCAGCCCTATGGAGATAACATACGAGTCATTGGCGTGACTTACGTTATTGCATTCTGGCTTTGTCTCGTCACATTTCAGCCGCCGAGCTCGGCACGTGACGCAGCCATTGCGGTTGCGAGTCTTGACGTTTCGGCGTCGTACAACGCGACCAGACATTGCTCTGCACCAGTGTAGTTAATAGTGATCGGAATTGGCGGAAACAAACGAGCCAGATCAATGTGTCGCGACATTTCCCTACTACCAAACAAAGCTGAAGAGTCTGAGAGGTTGGCAATGACGAAAGGTCGTATAGAATTGCTGCATTGGGATAGTTTGGACGAGCGGGGAACACATGCAAGGTGCTTGGGGTTCTAGACTCGATTAGGCAGAGCCGTGTCGACTTATGCATATTGTAAACTGCCGACACAACTCTCTTCTCTGCCGTGTCATATCTTGCGATGATTCGCAAGGCTGAAGGGTGTTTCACTGCATAATCACATCACACAGTCATCGATCTCGAATCATATTCACGATTATCGTGGTGAAGGTGTAGAGAGTGACTTGGTCATTCGCGATGTGCACGGCCAATCACATCTGCTGTCTCTAAGCTTGGTTCGCTTGATGAAATACCGCTCCTGACATTATACCCAAGCGAAGAATTGACAGACACAATATCCGTCAAGTACATTCACATAGAGAGTGCGATCTATTGGAAGCGCACATTAATGTTCTTGAGCTTAGCCTTAGGATGGACCCCTCTGTGTCCGGGCTATAACCGTGTGTATGCCCCTGGTGAGCATTTGTCATGGTCGATGAATTGTCATTTGAAGTACAAGAGAGCGGCAGGTCCGAGGCATTACCGAATGTCTCTAATACGAGCAGCACTCCTACTGGACTGAATTGTTCAAGTAGATCCGAGGTCAACAAACAAATAATAATGGCGGTATGCACGATCCCCACAATGGCTTGTCGGATGTAGCGTCCCCAAGCGGAAATGCTGAACGAGCTTCGAGCCAAGAGAAGGATTGTTTAAGTCGAAGAATATCCTACCATTTCGAGCAATGCACACCTGGTTCTTGTTCGTGTGACACTACCAAATCCTCCAATATACTATCTGTGGTGATAGTAATTGCATTTGTAATCCCGATCCGTCAGACGCCACGATCCCATACACAGGACAGCAGTCATTTCATATCGTCATGGAGGTCTCTAAAGCGATATCGGATCCCGAACCGGGATCGTTGATTCTTGAGAAGAAGACGTCATTCGAGTCGCAACAAACAACAAGGGTCATCGTCACATTTGACAGCAATGATCCAGAGAACCCCAACAACTGGTCCAAGGTATGCGGACCCGTATCAAAAAAGGGCACCAAGTACTGACAGACGCTAGGCTAAGAAGAGATTTGTAGTGTTTACTCTCACCCTGACATTGTTCAACAGCACGCTCTCTTCTTCCCTCCCAGCCAATGCCATGTCGCCGATGGCCGCTGAGTTTGGCATTGATGATACACGAGGAAACCCGCAGTTGGCACTCCCCATATCACTCTTCCTCGTAGGATACGTCTTCGGACCTCTCCTCTTCGGGCCTCTTTCAGAACTTCAAGGCCGCAAATACGTTCTCCAAGCAGCCTTCATCGTCTACATCCTGTTCACTCTTGCTTGCGCTCTGGCGCCGAATTGGCCGTCCATGCTAGTCTTCCGGCTCATGTCAGGCATTGTCGGCAGCTCGCCTAGCACTCTTGGTGGCGGCATCATCGCAGACATACACAGCGACCTGACTCAGCGAGGCAGAGCGCTCACATACTACTACACAGCGAGTATCTGCGCGCCATTGATAGCTCCAATAATAGCTGCCTACTTGGCCCCGATCTCTTGGCGATGGGCTTATTGGTTCAGTCTCATATTTGCAGGTGTGACCATCATTCCGTTGGCATTCTTACCAGAGACTTTTGGCCCTACCATCCTTGCCCGACGCGCGAAGAAGATCCGGCGATCCGCAGCAAAGACTGGTCAGGGCAACGTTGAGACCTACGCCGCGATTGAACTTGAAGCAAAGGGTTGGCGGAACCTTATGAGTGTCGTGCTTATTCGACCACTGCACATGCTTTTCACTGAGCTCATCGTCGCTGCAACGGCTACATACATCGCACTAGCTTACAGCGTATACTACATGTTCTTCCAGACATACCCCATCGTCTTCAAGGGCATCTACGGGATGTCAAACAAGAAAAGCAGCTTCATGTATTTACCCATTGCAGGAGGAATCTGCCTTGGTCTGGTGATATTCTTTCTATGGGATGCCTACTACAGACGCTGCAAAAATGCCGGTCGAACTTGGGCACAGAAGAATGAGTACAGCAGGTTGCCTCTAGCATGCATGGGCGGGCCTCTTCTGGCAATTTCACTCTTCTGGGCTGGCTGGACCGCACGATCCAATATCTCGTGGGTGTCACCCATGATAGCAGGCATTCCGTTTGGAGCTGCTCAGCTTCTCATCAGTATTGCTCTAACGACTTACCTGGGCGATTGCTACGGAGTGTACTCAGCATCAGCCATGGCGGCGGGAACATGCCTAAGAAATCTTGCAGGTGCTGGACTATGTATCGCTGCAGCGCCGATGTACACAAAACTTGGTGTTGGATGGGCCTCAACGCTTCTCGGGGTCGTGAGCGTCTTCATGTGTGCTATCCCGTTCATATTCATTCGATACGGGAATACCATTCGAGAGAGAAGTAAGTTTTATCAAAGGCTCAAGGCAGAGATGGAATCGTCACAGAGTGAAGCAGACAGTGATTGAGACGGAGCCAAAACGACGCAGGGAATGAATAAGATGATAGATTTGGGTTCTAATGTTAGATATGATACCTTTGAGTAGATTTCATCCTAATAATGCTCAGATGACAGTCACATGATTGAAGTATAAATATCTCAAGACAGTTCTAGCCAAAGTGCGTGTACCATTTCACTAGATAATCCTAGTAATGAACCAAGGCTATGATGTCGCTGCTTGGACCACAAGTTCTCCTTGTAATGGTTACTTGGAGACGTTGTCAAAAACACCCTCAAGCCAGCCCAGTGTCTCCTGGGCAAGCTGATTCTCTGCACCAATGGCACAATGAACCCCAGATCCCAGTTCCGTCTTGAACAGAAAGTAGTACGCCTGTTTTCCAAAGGCCCTCGCCATCTCCTCTGGCTGTTCCGGGGCAGTCGTGTCATCCTGGCCCGAGGCGACAAATACGGGGCACTTGATTTTGGACAGGCTTTGCTTATCAAGGTTGAACTCTCCAACCATGGTCAACCACTTGAAAGGGCTCTTGGTGTTCCATGCCCACATTCCTTGGTTGATCGGCCAGCTGAGTGCCGTTGGAATCTTGGGGTTTTTGAGAAGGCTGTAGATCTCATCATCAAAGGCAGTGCTGTTGCCTGAAAGGAAGAGCTTAGTCAAAGCGGGAGGAAACTGCTCAAGGATGGAGCGCTGGAGGTTGAGCATTCCGTCGATCGCAAGGACAGCCGCCAGTCTGTGTTCATGTGTCGCGGCCAAGGGTGCAAGTAGCCCACCAAAAGACATGCCAATAAGAGCGACTTTATCAGGGCCAACATCATGACGACTGCGAACATAGTCGACAACGGGTGTGACGGCCTCCCACCACTCGGGCATGAAGCCTAGATTCTGCTGTCGATGCACTGTCGCTTGTCCTGGTCCTTCATATGTGATGCAGTTCCAGCCTCCCTGGATGATCTCACGACAGTTGCTGTGGTAGAGAGCCTCCTGAGACCCATCATAACTGGTTCCGGCAATGACTGTAGGAATCTTCTTGCCATAGCTAAGGTGTTTACCAGCGGGGAGTCGAGCATCCGCTGGGTAAAAGTACGCCGGAACAGTAAACTTGGTTGCCTTCAACTCAACAAAGGTCGGAGGCTTGGGAAGAAGGTTGACAGCCTTTGTGAAGCTTGCATTCTGTTTCTACCAGAGGATGCCTATGCGAGGATCAGATTGATTGCCGTGTAAGAAAAAGTCGGCACCCCTGTAGTAAGATGAGGACCGGAAGTAAGCTGAGCGAGCAGAGACCCAGTCCTTCTTCTTCTCAGCAGCAACAGCTTGTTCACGGATCTTATCCGCAAGAAACTTGAACTCGCGATACCAACTCTCGGGATTGTTGGGTTCAATCACAGCAGCTGCTCGGAGGACTTCCCCTGTGGCGCTACCGCCTTCGTTGGCTAGGGAAAGGTATTCATTCACTGAGGATGATTGAGAACTCAGTGTCGTTGCTGAGTTGGAACATAGACGTGGTAGTGTTGGCAATGGTGACATTTGGAGGATATGCCTCGGTTTCGTGAGCATTGGTGACCTATTAAGTTGTCAGCATAAGTTAGAAGTTGTGTCGGGGAGGTATACAGCTGCAAGGAGAGTGCCCCATGCTACGATGCAAGGGAAGGAGAGCATTCTGATAAGATGACGATACGGTAGTGAATGCGAAAGTTGCTAAGTGATGTGATTCTGTTTCTTGTCTATTGGAAAGGAAGACTGGTGCTCCGGCATCATGACTTCTTAAATGTCATTCATCTCGGCGGCCTCTTCCTTCATCACGACGTCGTGATGTTATACATGCTCAAATGGGTTACCTGATTAAACCTTCACTTCCGTGAATCTCCATTCTGAATGCTTTTCAAATGATAGGACCGCTGTAGGGCTGAGATTGATCTCGAATGAAATACTGTATTTGGACAAGCGAGTATGCGATGTTCATGAGCCGTGCTTACATGATGCCTCATGGCTCATGCTGACGTGCCAGGAACAGTCTTACATAGTGCCGATATAACCGAGTAGGAAGAACGATCGACTTATGACTGGCTTTCGGTTGGCATTCAATTGATGATCGGTCATATTGATCTCAGCAAATTGTGGTCCGCTGTGACGTTCTTCAAGATTTTGCTAGTCAGCGCCGTGGGACTAAGGGCATCGTGGCAGTTTGACAGGCAAAATGGCAACTTGGGTTGGCTGTCCTTGAGCCAATTGTTAACGCAACGGCCAATGCAGAAGCTCAAAAAGAGAAACACGGTCCAAAAGACAAGTTCTTGTCGGTGGAGAGGCTCGAACTCTCGACCTTTGGATTACTCTGATCTGTGACCAAATCACGCTTCGTGCTATGAGACCAACGCTCTAACCAACTGAGCCACACCGACAGTGCTTCGAGTGGGTTGTGATGCCCACTCAATTCGTTGGCCGAGAGCGAAAGAATTGCTGTACAAGAATTCAGCATCCCAGGGCAGAGCTGATTGATCATGGACTGCATTGGGTGGCAGAGATAGACTGTTGTTTCAAGACCCTCCTCAAGAGACAGGTCTTTGCCCCGCTATCCTGGACGTGAAGAGTATGCGTTCCAGACCACCAGCTTCCAACTCAATCAACAAGTATACATTCCCAACGGCAAAAGTTCATATTCAATTCTTCCTGTAAACTCATCATTGCCGTGTAGTCTACTTAACAAACTTGGCCAAGCCCTCAGACACCGCCACGACGAAGCTCCTGATGCTCCCCATTCATCTGGTTCTTCAACGCTAGACACTTTCTAGTCAAGCAGACTGCAGACAGACCCACAGGCAACTAGCGAGAAGAGCAAAAAGAAAACGTGCGGTTTGTGTGGATCGAACACACGACCTTCAGATATCGAATGATAGTGATTGAAGTTGAACTTCAGTCTGACGCTCTCCCAACTGAGCTAAACCCGCTTGTTGTTTTGCCGAGATTTGACTGGCAACATAGGCGACTCCTGGCAACGAACCACGGACACTTGAGCTTGGGAGTATCCACTGATGCTGTCGAGTTTGTTAAATCGATCACTTAATGAGAATTGGGGGAGCTCCGACGACAATTGAGTGGTAAAGCCGGCCAGAACTTCCTGGGTTGTTGGCGCGAGCGGTTGACGTTGGTTTGTCTTGCTGCTACCTGACGTGGAGAAACAGTCCAAGCTCAAGGGTAAGCTTTGATGGATGCTGAGAAAGTCAATTGGTACATCTTCCCTGGGACAAAGGCGACGTTGTGGTAAAATTGGTACAATGCTGGCATATCAGTATTTATTGTTGCTTGATTTTTGACAAGTGGTATTGTGGAAACAAGCAGGTTTTGTTGGCAACGTGAATGAGGTGAGTGGTGTTGTGTGGTGGATGTTCAATCTTGTGGTCAGCAATCAGGTGCAGTTAAACGCCAACGCGTGTGTGCAGGTCTGACACCGTCGGCAAAGTATTAACTCGATGATAAAGAGCTATCTGACCTTCTATAAATGAAAGTGTAGACGGCAGAATGACTGAAGCATCATTGTTGCCGGTGTCAGCAGTCAAGAGAAAAGAGAATCAGGGTGTAGCATTACTGGTATGCTATCGATATAGGCCAATGGACATGCTCTGTCTAATACATACGACCAAAGGTAGTGGAAAATACGGGATCCCGTCCGCTCTCCCATAGTCAAGCCACTAACCGGCGGATTAGTAGTTGGGTCGGTGACGACCAGCGAATCCCCGCTGTTGTATGTTTTTGCCGTTTATATCTCTGGCCTGTCTTTCTTTTTGGCTGCTGGCGAGTGCGCGGCTTGACCGTGCTAAGCAATACTTTGGATCGCTGGATGACTGTCTGTGGTGCTTGTGTTGTAGCTGAAAGCAGCCTACAGTCGCTAGCAAGTGGTGCTAACTTCCAAGCTGACGGCAAACACATGACGCACTCTAATATACAGGGGCGAGTAACTCAGGGAACAATGAGCCAGAAACACAGTGAGTGATGCATTGTAATGATTTGGTGTGAAAAGAATATGAAACGGGGTGACAATAATTGAAGCGCCGAGAAATGGTGCTTGCAAAAGAGGTCACTACTTGGAGCCTTTCGATTGCCTGGCTGTTGGGCTCCAGGTGCTGGCTCTGTCACCTCTAGTGACCTTGCAAGATGCCGTGTTGACAGGAGAAGGAAATGTACCTTTTGCGTCGATGGCTCTTGAGCGCCGCCGTAGTAAGCGCTCGGCCACAAATACAAGGGCTGTCGCCCGAGGGTCCAGAGTGTTATCGCACTGATAAGCTGCCCCATCGGAAGTACCAATTTGTGGCTGGTCAATTCGACAACGATTTGAAGACCCCGCTATTGTTAGAGGACACGCACTGTCGCTCAGTACGCGAGCGCCTCGACGTGTCGTATCGCGTCGCGTCATATCATGCCAAGTCCTCCTCGGCCTCTGGCACACACGATTGAACACAGACACTCCTTGTCGCCGTGTCATTGATAATGGACTTCTTCTCCTATCACTTGTCGATCGCCGCTTTTTGGTGGCTCTATCTCTTTCAGTGCCCCCAGAGGTAGCGCAGATAATGCTCATGACACCAAAGGATTCACAGCCCGCTTACCTAGCAAAATCTCAAGTTCTATAGTCCCATTGTGATCCTCGTGCCAATCAGTCTCGACTGCCTGCCTGAAGATCAATTCCTAATCTCCCACAAGCTAAAGAGGTCGTCCGTGGTGTCGCAAGTAGTCCTCCCTACAGGTCCATGAGCCAAGACATCATGACACGTCGTTATCGTGAAACCTCTTGTCCAACAATTACTTGACGGGGGTTCAGTCACACGTCACAACGGTTGATGCCCCTTTCTGGTAGTTCAAGGGCGGTTACCGGAGGTAGACAGCTTTCTCAGCATAAAGCAACTTCCGCCTTTCGAATCTGGCTTGACTCAACCGTCACTATACAATCTCAAAGTTATCCTGGACACTTCACCAATTATTTTGATGGTGCATTGTGGCCGCGTGGCAATTAAATTTAGCCCAGAAGTTTGCTTAGCAGTAGGACGGTTCAGTCTATTATGTGCTGCAGGACTGGGACTGTTATAGTTTGCATATGCTATATAAACCACGGCACCGGAACATCGCATTCGACAAACTGCAACCAATCGATACGTTGGCCTGCTTTTCCGATGCTTCGAAGATCCTGTTGTTTCCAGATGCTCTCAATGACATCTCGCAGAACCTTGATGTTGCCAATGCTTCTCACGCTGTCCATTCTGTCAAGGGTATGCAGAATGCTGACGCGGTCTTGCTCATCAACTTCGCATGCAATGATGAACACTGGCCATGGACTGGTTGCGACACCTAAACCTTTCAAGACTCTCAGGGCTTCTTGTACGTAAACGGTCCGTGTGAAATCGTCCTCCGCGATGGGATGCACGCGCTGAAGATATAGCAGTGTCGCTAGGCGATATAACTCTGCGATGGCCAGGATGCGTTGTGATCTTAAGCCATCAGAGCACTCGATGGGCGCAAGTAACTGTCGGAGATTGTGAAGCTTCGTTGCCAAAACGCACCTTTGTAGTGTCGAGGTGCTCGGATAATCATGCGCCGAGTGAAGTCGCATCATGTTGACCTTGTCAATAATCTCAAGCACTTCAACAGAACAGCCCAAGGACCCCACGATCTGGACTAGAGTTAGGACAGTGGGCGTAGGAATGCGGGCACTTACAAGAGACTTGTCGCCACTGAAAGCGCAAAGAGCGGATGTTGAGATGGGGCCATGGTTTTCGTCAAGTCGCCATGATGGATGGTTGAAAGCTGCCAAAACATCGTGATATGACCACCACGTGAACAAGAAATCTGAGCTTGAGCCGGGTGTATTTGTGCGCTGTTGCCTTATGATCTCCTTTGCTCCTTTCAAATGGATGTGCCAACTGTGCTCTTCTCTATCGAAGACCTATGAAATGTCAGTCATGGTATCGAACGAACGAAATGGCTGGTCACACGGACATCGTAAACACAAAGCATCATTACTGCTGCAAGATGAACCTGATTGGTTGATGTAAAATTTGACCTCGAACTTGTGAGGGATATTGACAAGTTCCGGACTGCTTTCAGTTTGAACGACATTGCATCAGTTATCGAGTTGGAGTAATGGATCATTGCCACGGCTATCATTGCATTGAGCAACGCAAGAGCTGAAGTGTCTTGGCTTGACAAAGCCATGGGTAGTAATGTCGAACAAAAGCCATTTTGAGCTTGAGTTGTAGAGATCATTGGAGATATAATGTTTTGATCTGTTGCCGTTAGCCAGTGTCCAAAGAAAACGGGAACCTCACCCACAATAACCGAGAAGCATCCCTGCACGATCGAGCAAGGGGCTATGAAGTGTGAGACTGCGTCGAGGTTGTTGGAGGAGATTAACAAGTATATGTTCATCACTCTTGGAGACAGCAATGTCAACGTCTGATGAAGATGTGTTCAAAAAGTATTTACCATAGTGAACCGGCTCTGAAAGTGTTGTTGGGGGCCGATGCTCAGCAGGATCACGTTTTCTACGCCGCCCATCATGATGATCTGGCCAGAGAAGTTGAAGGCCATACCCAAGACATTTTCTTTGTGTCCGAGTGCAATTATTACATCTTGGAATTGTCCTATCGCAGCCGATCTTGCGCCCTGCACCTGTCAGCTTGGAGATGACCATAGAATGTCATCTTACGTTTACAGGTCCAACAGCTTTGTTTCGGCAGCATCTTCGCCTTGCTATTTAGCATTGACTGAATCTGAGGACCTCACGTACTGATAATATTAATACCAAGACCTCGATGAAATGATAGTTTGTTTCGGTATCTTGCCACTTCATGGCTGAATGTGTAATGGAAGTCAGCGGGGTTCAGAGTATGATATGTCAGCCGCCAATAATCGCCATATTCGTAACCCAACCCAAACAGGCAATTCGACCCAGCAATTCATAGTGCCTGATAAGTTCAAGGTTGGCGCAGTACAAACTGGAAACGGACTGACTGAATGCCACGAGAATAGCTATATCCTAGGACATTAGGCTATTGACAAGTTTTGCAATTGGAAATTTGAGAAGACGAGTAACTACGAGCGCTACAATAAAAACGAACCCCCCCATGTTCTAAACCTTCCGGGAGAGTAATTTCTCCTGAGTGATGGTAGTATAGCCCTTGGAGACGGCCGAAAGGGGAACGAGCATTTAGAGATCTCGCCTCGTCACTAGTCCACGACGACATGCTTTGCCACTTTCTCGTTGACCTTGAGACTCAGCAGGTCAGGACGCGCATAATGCCCAACAACATCAATGAAAGCCTTGGGCTTATCAATATCTCTCAGATTTACCACAGCCCTGATGATGCCCTCTTCGCCGTCACCGATAGGCTCTGCAAGTGGCTTGCCGTCGGGCCCAAAGATCATCGAGAATCCACCACCTGGCTGCATCACCAGTCAACAGTCTGTCCATCTTCAAGGGAGGTCATCTTACTGTTTTGGTAACAGGGTTACCTATAAGTCCATTTCGTTCCAAGTTCTTTTCGGTGAGAACCTGTGAGGCAACAGCGACAAAAGTTGCCCCTTCGATGGCCATGAACTGACTTGCACGATAGCTCGCCTCGCCGGTCTCATGGTACAGCCAAGCAATCTTTTCAGGGTCTGGCATCTCAAACTCAGCTGGCCAGCTGGCGATATGTATCTGCACACCCTGCGCATATTCATTGTATCGAAGCAATGGCTGCAAGTGCTCCCAGCAGTTCAATGCGCCAACCTTTCCGAACTTGGAATCAACGACGACTTTGAGCGATTCAGCTTGGCCTTCACCCCAGATTGTTCGTTCCACGTGAGTTGGCTTGATCTTCCGTCGATGATGAATGATCTCTCCATCTGTATCGATGAATGACTGTCCCATGTACAGGCTTGCTCCATCTCGCTCACTGTACCCGAGAACGACGAGCATACCTGCTTTCTTGACGGCTTGCTGGATTCGTTTCATCTGAGGTGAGTCCCGGCGCATTGAATTGGCCATGTACTCGTGGATCCAGCCCCCATTGTTGATGACTGGCGACGTCCACAATTGCCTGCATAGCCTTGTTAGCACCACGCGTATGTAGCAGATGAAACCGTCTTGGCTGACAGATTTCGATCATACCATGGATAACCGGGGATCCAAACTTCGGGAAACCCAAGTACATGAACTCCATCGGCGGAAGCTTTCTCGATCAGGGAGATGGTCTTGTCAACGCTTCCCTCCAGGTCGAGCCATACAGGCTCTGCTTGTACAGCACCGACTTTGACAGTTTGGTCCATGATAGGGAGAGTAAATATTGTTATTACAAGTTGAGGAAAGACAAGGTTGGCATGGCGCGCTCTGCCACTTTTCCATCTTAATGCTGGAGGCGAGGAAGGCTTATTTATACGTGGCCAAAGGATTCATCTTTCAAGTCTCATGATAAGTGAATGCTTCATGATGATAGTTGGTGCAGGTGAGATGCCGAGATCCGTGTCCAAAGATGTCTCAAGGAAATAGTTTGCGATCTCAAGCGCAATAGACGCCGCATCGTTGATACCGATTGCTCCAAGACAAGCAATAAGGTCCACTATGGTACACGTATCATAAGGCCTGATTATTTGTTGTATAATTATGGCCTGTTTTGGATATGAAAGCCGGCCTCTAGTTGCTACCCCGCATGAGCTAATGGCCAAGTTCGCAAACTCTTGCCTCACGATTTTCACTAATGGGTCTTCGATGGAGTTAAGTTGAATCCAATGACTAACTTACGTACTACAAAGGAGCGCACTCGACTTCAGTGACTGACATTGTATATTCAAGAGGGCGCCAAGATTGCTCCCGATTTATAACACCTCATATACCATCAGCACTGTCTTTCCGTCCAAGTTATGCCGCTGGCGGCATCAGCGCATCCACATCCGGACCCCATCCATCATCATTGGAAATAGTGATCGTGTTGTCCGATCCCTCCTTCAGATCAAAGAAACCCCTGCTGAGCCCCGTCTGAGAAAGATGGCTGGTAGACAAGAACGCAAGCTTCTGAGATTCCCCGTTGACATTGACAGTGGCATATCGTGATCCGGTGTCGCCATTTCGGTACTTGACGTTGATAGTAGCCGTGCCGCCAGAGCTCTTGACGTTCTTGAAGGTAAGGGTACCTTTCTTGTCACCTCCGATGTAGCCGACGGCTTTACCGCCACTGCATTCACTGCATGAGATGACTCTGGCATCATTGCCCATCGTGGCGGTCTCACCCTCGATTTTTGTCATCTTTGTCTCGGACCAAGTTCCCTTTGAGAGGTTCGGCGACCAAGAGTCGTACCAGCTGAGTGTCACTTTGTTGCCATCAACCTTGAGCGGAAGCCAGACGTAGGTGCTGGCGGCGAGGTTTGTAGAGACCCAGCGATCACCGATGTAGATGGCATTGCCGTTGCCAAGAGGCTGAATGTAGCTGACCTGGCTTTGATAGGTCTTTGAACCAATAGGCGCAAACTCGGTCCAGTTGGACCATGGACCGGATAGTGACTTGGCGTAGCTGTAGATCTATTGGGATGTTGCGTTAATAAACTTGCAGTATGGACAAATGTCAGGGGGGCCGCTTACATTGTCATTGGCATTCCAGCCGGTCAGATGAGAGCCAAAGATAAAGTAGTATCCGTTCTGCTTCAGCATAGCTGGGGACTCGGCAAAGTACTGCCACTCGTACGTGATCTCAGTGACGTTGAGGTAGTCGTCTGACAAAGCCATGATTCTCGTTCCATACTCGCGCTGCACCGTCATCAGTTCATGTCCTCCTCAAAGTGCAGAGAGAGTGGCTTACGTCTTCAGTCAGGAGATATGCAGACCCATCATCATCCTTGAAAAGTCCCATATCACGACTCTGCTTACCAAGAGGTCTGAAGCTTCGGTGATAGGTATACTTGCCGCATACACTATCACCAGTTGCGATACCAACCCGCGCATCCTTGTAGTCTGGGCTGTCGATGTGCATGTAAAGAACATACTTCTTTGTCTGGTCGTTGTAAATAACCTTGGGTCTCTCAACGATGCGGTTGGGGCCAAGGTCGCCTGCATCGCTGGTGCGGGAGAGGAGAGCGCCTCGGTATGTCCATTCGACGAGATTGGTGGAGGAGTAGCAGTTGACGTTCTGGAAGTATGTTCCATCGGTCTTATCCTCGCCGATCATGTAGTAGGTTCCATCAACCTCACTTGCAAAGTCAGATCTCTGTCCGACAAGATGGAGTGTGACACTTACATCAAGCCGTGGCCGTGAGCTTGGACATGCTCACCAGTGTTGGTCTAAGGAGAGTCCGGTCAGCAAGTGATCACACATTGAGCTTTGAGTTGACTTACAGCTGTCCATGTTGCTCCGGATGCGATGTCAAGAGAAGCCTGAACCGTGCTGGCTGCAAGCGCAGTAACAAGAGTCGAGAAGAAACGAGGCATCATGCGATCTGGTATGGGGCTTCTGCAGTTCTTGGAGCTTGATCTGGACCAACTTGAGGATTACTCAAGGCTCTTATTATACTTCGCCCCGGCTCAACTCTCTTTACGGTATGCTCGGACGCCGGCGAGACATGGCCCGATGTGAAGAATCTCTTTTCTGGGGTAAGTCTCCGCTACTTTACATTCGACCTCTTCTTAGCACAACTCGGGTATTCGGTACTTGAAAACCAGTTTAAGTTTATAAGATCGACATTGCAGTTTCCTCCAACGTCTTCTTCCATAGGCGCACCAATTTGGAGACCTTGGGTCAATTATAGGAACCTTCCTTTGTGAGCATTTCACATGATCTGCCGGCCCATATGCGGGGCCGACGTAAACAAGGAGTCAAAGGTCTGGGGTAATCGACAGGGGGAGATCGAGTGATGGCCCGGGGGTGTCGGAGCCGGGAAATACATATCCTTGTTTCAATGTCCTTGAGCCAAGACTTTTGCGTCTCGTGGTGCATGTTGCATCGGACCATCGACGGAGCAATGGCATGCTTCCTTCACCGTCTGAACTCTCATAACATGTCGCAAATCCAGCTTGACAGATGCGCTGGTTCAGTTGAGGTTCGTCGGGACGTGCAGTCAATGGTACGTCCTCTGCCAGGGGCTCGAAATTGTACCTGCAGCTTGATAGAATCATTGGCCGTGCGAAGATTCGTGAGACCACTACTGTTCTGACGGGACACTACGTAGTTCCGCCATGGTGATTTCTTTGTTTTTTCAATATGGAAGAGTATTGCAGAGGTATATCGTTGTAGATTAACTAGGCTCTTTGAGATCTATACGCATATCGATAGACAGCCTTCTATACCACAGCTCACAGCTATCTAAACATCAATAACCTTTGCCTCATTCTGGTTCATGGTCGCCCGAACCGTCTCAGCTGTCCTTGGCTCCAGCGACTTCTTAACAGGATCAGGGGCATCAAAGACCTCATTAAGCTCCTCCAGTGTCCGGTCCTTCGTCTCTGGGAAGAAGAAGAAGATAAACGCAGCCTCAAGCAGATCCCAGAATACGAAAACAAGATAGAAGTAGTAGCCAATCTTCTCAAAGGCTGGCCCCGAAGAGTAAGCCAGGACAAGGGAAATACAGCTCGAAGCCCAGTTGCCCAGTGCTGTTCCCTTGGCTCGTGTCGAGGTAGTGAGTGTCTCTGCGATGTACATGCTTTGCTGAGCCGTCCATCCGAGTGAAAAGACGACGCCGAAGAGGAAGACAAAGGCGATGGTGGTATTGGCTGCGTTCTTGTTGCTTGGGTCGTCAACTGCCATCTTGGATGTTCCTGTGATGACGGCGAAGATGACTGAACAGAAGAGGATACTGTAAATGAGAAGAGGTCGACGGCCAACACGGTCCGTCAGACGGGCACCGATGACCGAGCCGATGAGCCCAAGAACGCTGTTGGTAGCGTTGAGAGCAAGAACAAACTTCTCATCTTTGATACCAGCCGTGTTCATCATAGCAACGAGGTAGTAGCTTGACAGCGAGTTACCAGATGCTTGACCCATGATAGCCATACCGAGAACACAGATGAGACGTCGCTTGTTGCTGTGCGAGTTCCAGAGCTCACGGTAATCCCACCATCTCTTGTCTGAAGCCTCAGTCGAGATCTGGGCCATCATCTCCTTCATCTGAAGTTGGACAATAGGGTGGTCGACTGAGCCCTCGCCGTGATACTTGGCGAGGATGGCGGCAGCTTCATCGTGCTTGTCATTGGCGATCAACCATCGGGGCTATCACTAGGTCAGTAAGCGAACGGTGGTGATATTGACAAAGAGACCTACAGATTCTGGGAGGAAGAATGCAAAGATTGCTACAACGCCAGAGGTGACAAGCTGAATCCAGACTGGGACTCTCCAACCGTTGTTGCCCTCGATGTAAGCGCTGCCATAGGTTGCCCAGCCAGCAATGATAGCTCCGACAGGCCACATGCAGTTGTAGAGACCGGTGAGAGTACCTCTCCACTAGATTCTTGTCAGCAGCGTTTCGGGAGACTTGGCAATGCTGCTTACCTTGGGGTGAGCAAGCTCGCTGACGTAGGTTGGGGCAGCGATACAGCAGTACGAGACACCGAAGCCGAGGAGGAATCGACCACCCATGAACTGAGGCATGGCTTTCGCAGTTGCCCTTCGTCTTGTTAGCGCTACCGGCAAAATTTCGAGGTAGTTACTCACTGAACACAAGTGCCGATGATGATGATGAGGGCCCCCATGAACATTCCAGCGCGTCGTCCAAAGCGATCAGTGGTGAAAGGGACAGTCGGGGCTGCGGCAATGCTGCCAACGTTGTAGATCATGAAAACAATGCCAGTAGCAGAGCCATCAGATTTCCTGTAGCAGGTCAGCCAAATTTCACCCCCGCGAGGCTGTTATGAACCTACATGTCAAAGGTTCGTTGATATGACTTCATTCCGTTCAATCCACTCATCAAACTGCCATCATAGCCATTGAGACAACCACAGCAATACGCCACGAAGAGCACAGCATAGAGCTGAAACATAGACGGTGTCCATGGTGAGAATTTGTTGTTCTCAACTTCGTGCACAATCTCAGTCGCGAGTACCTCTGGCGGCAAGTCATTGGTCAGATCGCGATGGAGTACATCGGACTTCTCAAGCTCGTCACGCTTCTCGGACATGATGTTGACCTTGCGTACGTGTCTTTGGATAAAGTTGAACGACCCAATGGATGGGAACAAGCATCAATGAGAAACTCAAGAGAAGAGGAGCGAAGAGAGAAAACCTCCTTTATAGATGACGATCCCAGAATGGACTCATGTTTCCGCGTTAGCTGTTTCTAGCCAACCGGTCGGCGCCGCAGCCGAAGTTCACCGGTCGTTTTGCGAAAATTAGGCATGACTTCTCGGTTGGTGAATAAACTCAGTGATAAAATCCGGGGTAGAGGCAAGGAACCAGCATCAAATGGCTCCGGGGAGTCTGCGGGGAAATTCTTAAATGTGATAAAGATCGACAAACCGCTTTGAACTTGGCGAGTCGACTCCGGCTCCGACATCCCCGAGAGAAGCGCTCCAATTGATTTGGGGGCGAGTGGAGAGGGAGAGTCACATGGAGTAAAGACATGCCAGCCTCTCCCAATTCAATTCGCACTCGTGCGATGCCTTTTGAGTTAAACTTGGGTCTCGTGATTTCTTGCTCCCAGAGGCCAGCCTAGCCTAAGGCAATAAAATAAACTCTGTAAAAGGTATCCTAAACTTATCTTAAATTTATCCTAAGTTCCCTAAGTCTTTTTATCAGTTAGTTTTACAGTCTTAAGTTTATTTTCCTCCCTTAGGCTAGCTACTGACTTTAGATAAATCTTCTGGGATAGCTTGTAATTCAAGGCATTCAGCGTGGCAAAAGAAAGATCAGAATCGATTGGCAATGTGCGACACGGACAAAAATAATTGACAAGACTGGGATTCGAACCCAGGCCCCTTTCGAGACTGCGAATCGTTACTAGTTCGAATCGAACCTGAACACAGCGCCTTAGACCGCTCGGCCATCTTGCCTTTTGATTGGATGGACACTGAGTCCTCTTGGTACCCTATCAACAGCAGCGTCAGCATCGTTGAGTCTCATTGTTCCAGAAAGAGCTGTCCACGAGTTAGTAGCAGCCTCCTTTCCTTTGCTACCGCACCTAACAAGGCAAGACCTATAAAGTCAACTCTGTGGAGGCGGGCACTCCACTCTCTCTGTTCCTACCTTATGGCTCCTCGGCCTCCCTTTTGTTTTTCGCCTCGTCAGCCAAGCCGGTTCTTACAGCTTCAACATCAACAACCTTCATCAAAAGTTGTCAAAATTCATCATCACATCGTAAGTCATCAAAACTCATCATAAGTCATCAAAACTTACCACATCTTCTCTAAACTAATCAAAATTCATCAAAAGAGCACGCTCAGACCTCGCGATCAAACGAATAGAGAGGTAAGGCGGGCACCAAAATCCGTGTCAATCTACCAACTAACCAAAACGCAAAGGCAATGGATCTCTCACAGAACCAGGCTATCAGAGATCGTCAGCGACAAAACAGGGAAAACCTGATTGCAGAAAGGAAAAGGGAACATGAAGGGTTATGGCAAGACAGTGAATAGTGCCCCCAAACATTCGCCCCTACAGACCCCGACAATGTCGACATCTTGAGAATTATGCTCAAAATCTCAATACTACAAAAAGAATGTGGTAAAAAGCTTGAAGATCTGTGGGAAGAAGGTGGGGCTTTGCGCAAGGCGGTCGGAAATTCGCGAAGGCGAAGGCTGACATCCGCTGCTGCCCAGAAGGCTTTTGATGAACTGGAAAGTCAGGCAGCCCAACGAGGCGGTAATTGAGAATGGTCCGATTTTGGAGAGGAGAGGTGCTGGAGAAGTAGTAGCTATACCAGCAGATTCACTTCCAGCTGCAATGTCTCCAGCATGAATGCACTTCGTTTCGCCAACACCATCGACAGAATCGAGTTTCTTGCGGACACGAACCTGGTTGCCATCTCGAACAAGACGTTCTTCACCCAAGTCAAGCTAGAAATGTCAGTCATTTCACGGATTTATTGCCTTATCTTGACAGACACTCAATGATCCCGGGAGATGTCAATCACTTATCAAAGTCCCATACGTCTAAACGCTACACTGATGAGCTGTTGGTGTCGAGCATAAATACTTCTCCTTCTCTTCTTGCTCGTTCCCCAAGTAATATACCAAGATAACTTCCATTATGGCTTACCGACAGAACGATCATGAGCGAACACCGCTCGCATCTGACAGCCAGGCCAACAACGATGCTGCTTACGAGGATTACATGAGACGTTACCGAGCCCGAAATCCTAACTCAAACTGGGAACCCAAGACGCGAAGGATGGTTGGGCCAATGTATAACCCAACGCCATGGCTATCGCCTGCCACTACTCCTGACTACCGCGAGCGGGATTTTCTTGATCCTTTTGTAGTTTCTGATGGCCACCGTATTACGCCGAGATTACCCCTACCACGCGAATCCCCAAGAGTTGAACCTCGAGGGGTTGAGCCTCAAAGAAGACGGAACCCTGATGAAAGCCCGCAGTGGGAATACGTTCCTGGTGAAGGATACAGGCAAGTCGAACCAGGTACCCGTTCGGGAGCTAACCAGCAGCACTACTCAAGGAGAGAGAACGAGCAACGGCGGGAAAATGAGCGTAGATTCTTGAGTGATGTGCAATCTGAAGTTGGCAGGGATAATGGATATCCTCATGTTAGCAGAAGCTACCAGGTCGACAGAAGGGAGCCTCGAGATATCAGAAGAGACCCCAACAATAATGCTCGAGCTCCTATGCCGGATATGTGGACTGCTACACCAGAAGCAAGGGAGTGGATGGGTAGAGTGCAGCGGGAAGTGAACATTCGAGGTAGATATCCAGGAGCTAGTTTCAGTGAGCGAAGTTTCTAGCACCGATAACCTCTCTAATACCTAGATCAACGATAGTCTACTTCTTAGTTTAGTATAGTCATATTTTACCTATTCAAATATGATTGATCACGTATTGCACAATGGGCATGGTCCTTGGATCCAATGTGATTGACACCGAACTCCCAAGAAAGCACAGATCCAGGGTAAGCACACGTTTGGAGCCCCCAATAGGTATTTGAGTCACAACGGGAGTGCTCAAGCATCAGACCAAACGGGTGGAATCTTTGAAGGCTAGAATCAGTCTCAATAGACTTGCATTCCCAGCTACCAGAAGCAGTTTGTATCGAATACAATTCATTTGCGTTGAGCGTTCTTCACGTGTTAGGCTGTCGTTCATGGCCCAACCCACCCACAATTTGGGCATACCAGAAATTATCCACTGAAACGCAAAAACACACGCACGTCACACCTTTATTAAAGGCCTACCAATATCCTCGCCCGTGTCTTTATTACTGAAATTACAATATTCAAGCTTCTTCCCTCGAGCGCGATTGTTTCAGTAGAATTCTACGACCTTGCAATCATTGTTTATCGTTGATGACTAATGGTCGGGAAGCCAGAATTTCTGCATCGCTGAAGCAAGCTTCTCTTCTTTCCAACTTGTAACTGTCAATCAACACACCAAGGCTCTGAGCCGCACAAATAGTCGCGATTATTATTCTGCACCAAAATGAATCACTCTCAATTACTGTCTCTGCAAATCGTCTCCTTTCTCGCACCTCCGTGATCAGGCAACTCGACCTGGCTTGCCCCAGCGCCGACGCCTTGCCAGCTATGCTTGACCTTTTCATCGACTGCAACACCGTGAACCCAGTACATTTTGTCCTCGAATCAATCGAACGTCATTTGCAGCCTTGATACCGCATTCTCCGACCGCTGAAGTTTCCCCCCTTGCTTGCAATCATCGTCGCCTGACAACCTTCACGTCTCGGCCCGCGTCAATTTTGCGTTGCGTGTACGAACGACCTGCTTCCTACGTCCCGACGCATACCATTTCCTCGAATCCATACCTCAAGATGACCGTATAATACCGTCGCAAAACGAGCGGCTTCTGTAACACCGCAAGCGTGCCTACAGTCGACCGTGGCTGTCCGAGCCGTTCGAGCAGACCTGTTGTGAAATGATGCCGAAGAATACGTGCTCTACCTTGGAAAGGGCCCCTCCGACATGAACAGCGTAGCGCACGTGGTCTTGATGCTTCAAAGCAAGATCAAGAGCTCCCACTGCATTCCTCGACTCTACCCCACGTGTCTTCGCAGCCCTTGGGGAACCACAGAGGCTTGCTCTCCTCTGAAGAGATGCTCGCGAGGCACATCGACTTGACCTGTCATGGTCACGACAACCGCAATGAGAAGAGCCGATCTGAACACCGCTGCGCAGCCCAGCCGGCTATTGATCGAGATGGGCAAACAGTTTTCCGCAAATCAACAGAACGATAGCCAGAGCGCAGCACGAAGTCTCCGGCTGGCAAACAAGTCGAAGTTACAGACGAAACTCTGGTGCTCCTACTAGCACCCCGTTGCTGCCGACCGAATCGAAGCCGTGACCGCCAGCATGAACGAAGATGCAACACCCCCTCTTTCGCCTCCATGAGAGGGCAACCGGCCAGGCCTGTATGTAGTCGCTACGGTCGACGCTGGGCGGCACCAAGTCGTTTCGCGACTTTGCTTCATGTGGTCAATCGACTTTTGCCATTGCCGTCAATACTACTTGCATATTTGCAAGCTATATTGCAGGCACAAAGCCCTGAAAGCTGTATCTGGAGCGCTGGGAACTCGGGAATTTACACGCCCCCGTTGTTGCCGAGCTGATTTGTTTCGAGTCGCTGCACAGTTTGCGCCTGGCTACGCGGACCAACTCAACTCTCACGAAGCGAAAGAGACGTGCCTACGTCCTCATGACTCATGCCGTGCTCGCTTCGTCGGGGGTGTCGCTGCGCGAAGCGGCCTGATCCAATTCTAGCGTCATGCTATAGTTATTCACTGTTCCCGAGCCTGTCGCTGTGAGCAAAGCTTTCCGAGACGACTTTAACATCCCGTTAAGCCTTTCCCCGATGCTCAGGGCCTCGTTCTGCTTCTGAAGTTTGTCACCGGCCTGGAATGCAGGCCAGCGACTTGTCGTCGACTCGTGGACCCCTACGGGCACCCGCGCCATCTTCAGCCCAGATGCTGACACCTGACTTTGAAGCGACCGCCTCGAGGCTCTTACAGCGCTGGCACCCTCAACGACATCAAGAGATGACGAGCATGTCGCCGGCTTGCTGCTGCCAATCGAGTCGGACCAAGCCAACAAAGCCTCAGTTTTTCCTTGAACCACTGAAGAGTTCCTCGTCGCTGGAGACTCGGATGTGAAACACCCGAGTAAAGACCTCGGCATGTGGCGGGTCTGCAATTTTGAACAAGTTGTCGAGTGTCGTTGATTGAAGATGGTTCGAGGCTACCAGACAGCTATGTGACTATTGAGACTGATGCCGCGACGGACACTTCCCTTTGGATTCACCTATCGCTGACATTCAGCCGGTTTGCTCTTGTCGACCAGTCCCTGGAATAACTCCGACGTGCTTCATAGTGGCTCCCATTATTCGGAGCTTGCAAAAGCACTTAGCCCCATCCAACCAGCCATGAGTGGTGCCTGCGACCAGTTGGATCGGAACAATTCTCGCTCGCATCGTTGTCACGCACACTGATCTTCCTGTTGACGCATTAATGGACTGTCCTCCCCTGCTCCTCAATTCCATCGACAATCCTTTGGCATTACCGGGTGTCCTGAGCCCAACACCATCTTTGTACCGATGTTTTGTAGCTCGCAACCAGTCGGGACAAGGATAGCATCTCGCCGCATTTTCAGCGAAGCCAGTAGACAGCAACGAACGACCAATTTTCGACGTTGGATATAAGCCTTTCTCTGAGCTGAACATTCCACGGCGACATGGTCAATGCTGCCCCTTTTCTCCGTCCACACAGAGTACATTTCGATGGCGGCGCTCATGACACCGTCATCAGCATCATACCCATCAAGCTATGCTAACAAGAAAGTGCTGATGCAGAGAGAGGTGCCATGCACATTGCCGCAATCCGCTGGTTTGTGCTAGAGGCTCCAGGAACCGCCCTGCCGCCGTAATTGACTGGCATTGTGCTCAGATTGACATCGTTGCCTAACAGCCAGGGCCTGGAGGTCATTTCCCATAAAGGTGGCCGGTTCCCGACGAGCTGTCCAGCTTCCATTCGTCCCGTTACGCCAAGATGGGGACGCTTCATTCGCACGACGAACGCTCCCCGGTGATGCTTTACAACCCGGTCTCCTCACAATACAAATTCCGATGGGGGAGACCAATTGAATTCTCGTGTCGAAGAAGCAGCCGGTGTCTGTTCGGGGACTTGGGCACATCCCTCTCGTAGTCTATGGCTTGACCTCACCAGACTTTCGCCCACCGTTCAGAGTCAACTCACCACGGCATTTGCAGGCAGTACGATCCCTTATCCCTCGCACTGGACCGACAGGAAATCGTGTGCGACAACAACTGTATCCGCAAGCACGGCCTAATGGCATGTCCGTCAATCGTTTCTCGAACCACATTCGTGCGACCGTTAACGTAAGCCGATTGGCGCTCAGAGCAAGCTGAGAAACAGGATCGCCATGTACATGCCAGTGGAGGCTGTGACAGCGCCGGCGGTCTGTATTCAACCTCGAGCGACTGGCTACGATAGGAAATGACGTAGACATGCGATCCATGCCTTCATCACGCAATACTCAAGGATGCCCTGGACCCTTCATTCTCGTTCTCGAGTGACGAACTTCTAAATGCGAGCATTGGTTTCGTGAGGCAAGGTCGTCGCCGACGGATTTGCTGCCAGTATTCGCTTACCTCACTTATGAATGAGGCCGGAGAAGCTCGCCATGAAGTCCTTGGTGAGCAGAAGGCATCAGCGACGTGTCACATCGATGGCTCGATACGCCACCCATACGAAAGCTCAATGACAGCAGATTCGGATAATCGATCCCTGAAAGCATTTTCGTTGATGGCATTTTGCGTTGGATCCAATAACTCCCACCAAGCAAGGCAAGGATCGGATCTCGCAATGGCAGTTGGATCACACCAATGATCTTTGGTTGTTGAGCTCTTGATCGTCGGACCTGAATGTGAAAGTTGAACGCATGTACAAATGAAGCTGCGGGTAGCTCCCTACAAAGCGTGGATGCTGCCCACGTTCATATTCGGCTTGGTGCAAGGGAAGGGGGAACAGCGTGTACAGTGTTGATCACTGCTGAGTATTCTACACTGCATGTGCGTAGGCCAGACCTATGGAAGAGTTGGCCTCTCACTTCGACTCTCCGTTTCAGCACCATCCAGAGGGTAGCATTTGGGTCCCGAAGTCCGATGGTCCTCGTGCCAGAGCTTTGAAGTGAATGCGATAAAGATCTACAGGTAATACTGGTTGACTACCGTTGCCTCCGTCGCGAACTTGCCTTGCGTTGTCGAAGAAGACGGGATGACGCGATTGTCAGACGCGTCGCTCGCGTTGCGACAGAAAGTTAACGGGATGATCCATCCTGTTGCGGATCTGAGAACAACGACGAAATCTCTGCAGATGCACTTATCGCGCGCGTTCGGTCATGCCCTCGCAGCCTCCCAAGGCCAACAGACCCCACGCCATTCATCGCCCTTCAAGTATCCCCGACACCAGCGACTGTCAGTATTACCTATTCCATCTACAGCGTCAAGCACTGACCCGTCACTACCAGTCTACAATCACCAGACACGACGCGCATGCGACGACGACGACGGCCCGACAACGATTGACGAGTTCCCAGCGATAAACGACGCCCCAAGCAACCTAACACCAGCGACGCAAGTGCCCTCCACGAATGAGCGAGCAAACGACCAAAGGCGATAGCGACCGAGCGACCAACGATTACAGTGAACGACGACTATCACAGCGACGACCCAATCACCACCGCCCCCGATGTTGATCCGAACGCACGACGACCGATTGCGATACGAACGAGTTATGACATCGACGATTATCACGCCACTACGAACGACAGATCTCCAATCCAGATATTACATGCTTTACACATCTCTACATGGTCAACAATCACACAATGTGGCATTGGATCATCGTGGGAAGGGCCGCGGGCTCGGCAGTGGGCTGTCGGCTGTGAAATGTTCTCCTTCCTCTCCTGTCGACAGTCCAGCTTGCCCTCACTGATGCGTGCGATGTCGCTTGTGGCTGCAAAGGCAGCTGTCCTGACGACTGTCTTCGTTACCGTACGGGGGGGTTCGCTTCTTTGCCATCAAGACAACCTGACCCAACTTCTCAGCACACAAGAGCGGCAAGCCCTCCTGTATATGACATTGGAGACAGCCATCGGGATAACGAACATTTCAGACAAAAGCGACGTATAAGGCACACGTGGGGGCAAAGACAGGCTGGGGACGGACAGATGCTATATGTGCCGCAAGTATCAGATCTCAATCCCTGGCCTTTTGAGGCTGTGTCAGATGTCAGGAAGAAGGGCACCAACAAGCTGGCGCACGGCGATATAACTAGCTGGTTACACACAGGGTCGATGTCCTTGCCGCTTCCGCCATATTATTTGCCTGGCATCAGTGTCTGTTCGAGATCTCGGCGGCTTTTCCGCTACATTACTTGAGAAAGTTGAACTGGCAGGTCTTGAGACTCCAACTTTCTGAATCATTACGACCACCTCGATGCGTTTCGGTACGATCAAATCGTCTGCTCCTCAATGCAACCACCAGGCCTACTGACGGTGCTCTTATCCGAGCAGGAGAAGGCAAGAAAACCTGAGACCTTTATCCTAAGTGATAAAAGACTTGGGCAATTAATCGAAATTTGGGGGAGGCTTTACTGAGTTTATTATAGCACCCTCTTGTAAGGTCTCATGTTTTCTTGCTCTCTGAGGCCGAGAAAGCATGAGCTGACGTCTCTTTCTGCGCGAGCATGATTTCGCCTTCTACTGTCACCAACCTTGATCAAGATGAGCACGGATATTCTTCTTCTGAGCCACCTTCATGGCCATCCCATTTTCGAATATGTTGCAATTGAGTATTGACCAAATACACTATGTTTCTTTCGTATCAAGACCCCGAAGTGATTCCCATTCGCCTTCCGTCATTCCAAACTCGATCAGATCGTACCACTTGCGGTTCATCCAAACAGTCTGCCGTCTTCTGCCTTCCAGCTTGAAACCAATACTCTCGTAAAGATATACCCCTCGGGGGTTGTAATCGGTAGTAGTAATACCAATTGTATGTAGGCCAGCGTGTCGGAAGCCCCAGTCCACCATCCAGTTGATGGCTTCTCTACCGTAGCCCTTGCCCTGATGCTCTTTGATAAGAGAGATGCCAATCTCGGCAGTTCGATGATGGGCAACTGTGGGTGAGATGCCTCCCCAGCCGATGCACATGACGCCAATGATGGTTCGAGGCTTCTTGTCTTTGTCTTCTATCTCGTCATCGGCATCATCTCTGAGATATATCGCGACACCGAGCAAAGAATTGACAACCGACTCTATATATGAGTCGACCTCCTTGGGCCCCTTTGGCAAGAGCATGGTGGGTGCTGAAAGGGCCTGGATGACAGGATCTTGAAGGATTGTGAGAGCGATCTTTTTAAGGTTTTCATCGGTCTTGTCAGCTCGGACGTACTCGAGTCGCTTTGACTGGTAAGCATTGGCGATGTGTTCTGTTGAGTAGTCCATGATGATTGATGTGATTGAAGAGTGCGTGCAATGGCGTGGTACAGTGGTGATGTAATTGACTGATGGTTTGGTTAGTTACTGGTGTTGCAGCTTTTGTAGTCGGATGAGGCTCTTGAGTGCCCAGCCATCTTTGACGCTATTCCCGAGTTGGGCGCCGGATGAGTCATTGGCCGCTTTACGTTCGCTCACTCGCATTCCCTTTTTGGCAGTTATCGAACGCGCAACGATTAGTCTAGTTGCCCTTTTGTTAGACAATTGCTTAGTGGTAGCCACCTTCAGCAAGGATCCAGTTGTCGCGGGCAATTGTAAGTGTAGCTTTTAGTTCATACTGCTTCAACTGGGCTTCTGTAAGCGCTAGTTTGAGCTCATAGACCGGACCTTAGGGAGCAAGAAAATACAAGATCTAAGTTTAGGGTAATAAAATGAACTCTTTAGAAGGTATCCTAAACTTGACCTAAATTTATATTAAGTTACCTAAATCTATTGTTTTTACCGAGACGCCGAGATCTATCTGACCGAGCGGCAGAAGGCGATGGCATCATCATCCAATCTTTTTATCAGTCAGCTTAAAGTCTGTAGCCGGACGAATGACGCAGCAGAAAGTAACACAAACCAGCATCTTGTGTCAATGAAGGCCAAAAGTTAAACTTTATCACAAACAAAGCCCTAATTCTGAGCCCCCTCATAAAAGCAAGGCCAAAGGCCAAAGGCTATCAGAGACTTGTCCCATTCCACTAAGCATCGCGAAATCTCACCTCGGTTTATCTTCCCAAGCTCGACTCGACATACAATGGCAACCTCGAGCTTCCATAAGTTCCCAGAACTGCCCCCCGAGATCCAGCTGCAGATATGGGAATCTTCATTTCGCTCACCCGAAGCTATTCCCGGTGGTCTGCACTACATTGGCCTTGACCATGAAGGATTTCCGACTCCACTGGATAAAACGGCCAAAGACGCATTTCAGCAACCAAGGTCCGGTTGGGAGTTGGAACAAGGTCTCTGGACGGCATGTTGGGACTCCCGAGCAGCTGCAATAAAGCATCAACAGCAGCAAGATGTCGAATTCAACTGCTCTTGCTTTGGCCATACTACTTTGGACTTCACCTTGAACAAACGCCAATGGTACTATGGGAGAGGGCCCGTATTAATAACGCCTCCTATTGATCAACGACAAAGGAATAGCGAATCACACCAGCAGAAAATCTTCATCTGTCCCTCGCGAGATATTTTCTGCGTCGCATTAAACAGGGCAGGGCGCGCCGTGCGCCTTGGGAACTGTTACCCACTCCGACTATTCGAAGGACTCGCCTTCGAATTCGACCCTTCTTGGAACATCAAGCTATCACAGCATATCAAGTACTACCCCATAAAGAAGTTCCTGCCTTCGTTGGCCTTTATGATCAGGCTGGTGTTTGAGGCAGCACATACCAGACATTTCACCACGCCACCCATCAGGCTTGTCGATAGAAATGCTCGATGGATAAACGACGACAACACACAACTTGGTCTGGACACATTTTATGACTGTGATCACGAATATGTAGAAATTAGCATGAAACCTGGCTCTTCTCCTGCACGGATCGTTTGTCATAGCCCTATTCTCGAGTTCTTCGATCATCTGGACAGGCTGCTGGAGGACAAGCTCCAGAATTTGGGTGCTTTTCGTCTTGAGCGGGGGCCGAAATTCGTTATAAGGGATTGTTTTTCTATCATTGCTTTGCGACAAAATGAAGCGGGAGCTGGAAGAGAGTGGGCTATCAACCGCACTTCAGAGAGTGTCTATGATGCTTTTGGCCATTTAGGCACAGTTTCCGATGGGGAGAGAACAGAGATGTTGCTCTGAGAGGTTGATCCTGGTTCTTGTGCAGTAGCTTACCTCAGAAACCTGGGTCGAATAGGGTCTTGTGTTGAGAGGCCACAGGAACTGAATGTGATAGTTGAGGATTAATGCCTGAGAAACCCTTTTCAGAAAATAGTGCGTTTCCTGTGTGTATTCCTGATATACTTTCATAATATGGTTGACATCACTGATGTGTTTGTTATGGATCAGAAAGCTTGGTAATTCTGGACTGAACCTTGAAATATTCTCTTGACTTGATTGGGGAGATATGGGTGTGACTTTATGTTAAGGTTTACTTACAAAAGTAACAGAACAATGGCATACTTAAGGAGGACAGAAATACCATTTCAGTACCTCGTCTTCTTTCCAACTCTAGGTCCAGATCTTTCACCCCCACGTATCAAGACTGATAAGCTTCCAATAATGGCCCCCACAACTTTCCATCTCTTCTCACAGCTCCCGTGTGAGCTCCGACTACAAATCTGGGAATCAGCAATCAGAAACTGGACAGCAAACATTCACGACTCTTCAACATGGAACTGGGATAGTCTTGACGCAGCAAATCCAATGCCAGAGGCTCCCAAGAAGCGATCCTATGGCATAAACTACGTGAGCCTCGATAAGAATGGCGATGGTATTCCTCTAGACTGCAGCTGGAACAAGCCCCAACCCGCGAACCGGTCTGCCTACCTCTGGCACGCAGGTCTGTGGATGGCCTGCAAAGAGTCTCGTGAGGTCATGCGAAAACACTGGTTCAACGACCCCTACTCCAAAAGCCATCCCGAATACGTGGAAGAGACGGTCAACGACGGTCTGTGGAAGTGGATTTATGGCAATGAAGAGGGATTAGATGTGATTTGGAACGAGTGGGGTCGATAACTGGAATCCTATGAGCCTTGGCTTATGACTACATCCCCCGGGGACATGTTCTGCATTGCTCCAGACAACTATAGGCCCCTCGCCCGGTTCAAGCTCTTCCTAAAGCGCAGCAACCATAAGATTTATGAATATGCTGTAGAGTTTGACCCAGCCTGGACGTCTGAGCTGGCTGGCCTCGACAAATATCGACCGACAGACCGCTTATCGCCCACTTTAGCCTTCGCCATCAGAATCTTTTGCGAAATTGCAACTCAGCAAATGGGTCTACCGTCTGTCATACATCTTATCGACAGATACTCTGGCTGGAAGAGCGTCAGAAAAGCCGAGGAACCATCGGTGTATTACGATTGCAAACACGAGTATATCCAGATCGACCCGAGCAATCCTCTGGCCACAAATCGTCTTGTCCGAAGCACCCCTATGCTCACGTTCTTGGATCAGGTTGATCGGCTTCTCAAACATAGATTGACCTGGAAACGAAAGACATCGCCTTGGGCTTGGGGTGATTACGGGCTTCCGCCGGATGGGTTGTCTGTTCGGGAGTTGGTGCGGGTCATGGCCAGGCGTGATAAGGAGGTGGTGCTCAAAGCTACGAAAGGCAATCCTATTCCACCGAAGACGAAATAGCCTGCCTTGGTAACCTCGTCAAATGAGAAACCCGCAAGCGAAAAGTTGGCTGTGCGATGGAGATTTTAGTGTAAATTGGCTGTAGTGCTTGTATTACTTTTGCATATTGGGTTCAAAAGACAAGACTCTGATTGGACTCTACTGAGCCGTTCTCTCTGTGGGATATGTGATGGAAAGCGGTTTGGGAATCAGAAGAAGGCACTGGTCTTGTAAAGCGTTGGGATTGGGAACTCATGAGAATATACTAGGCGATTCAACGTTCACATGTAAAGCTTCTGCATGTGATATCTGCAAATTGATTAATAGTTGAAGATCTACAAATCACTATCGATGTAGGTAACTCGAAGGAATCTCATTCTTGTCGCTTTTGGTGAATGATAATTTGGGAATTTTGCAGTTCAGGTTGCTGCCAGTATCCGATCAACCTTTACTTTAAGGTTCAAGAAAACTAATAGATGTATCACGCGCGCGGCAATCCAATGATATGATTGATTGATAGTTAAAGCTTATGACGCCTCAGCGAGACATATCAAGCCACCACACTGAAAATCCAATGATTTACAACATTGAAGAAAGCTTCTTTGGGACACTGACTCACCCCCGAGAATCTCACGTATATATTCCCAGAGTCGTCCACTGTCATCAAACAAGCATCTCTGGTCCGACTCCCTATCTTTTCTTTATCCGTCAACCGACATTTGAGCCACCGGCAACAGCTGACACCCAAAGCTCATCATGGACACCACCATATTCCACTCCTTTCCCCGACTACCTTTTGAGCTGCGCGAGCAAATCTGGAAATATGCCTGCCGGCAGCTGATGGAGAGGCGTAGGAACATTCACTACCTGTATATGGACGAAAATAGAAACCTCTGGCCTCGGGACTACGATCGGAAGACCAATGACCCAAGTAACAGCAACGGATCTGGCTTTACATGGCATACCTATGTATGGCATGTAGGGCTATGGACAGCTTGCAGGGAGTCTCATGATATAGTAAAGAAACTCGAACGCTTTTATATCAGAATGCGCTGTGAGTTACGCGATTGGCGTTGCAAGTGGGTAGTTACCCCCCAGAAAACCGAATCTTTGCCCCTGGACCAAGTTATAGAACTTCATCGGGACATATGCCTCATTACCAGCGATTCATGGGAGTCTCTTCTGAGACCCTGGAGACCGATATATTTTCAAGCCGAAGATGCTCGAGGTCGAAGACGATTGAAGAAACCACTGAACATCGGCGTCAAGTTTGACCCATCGTGGGCCGAGGAAATGCAAAAGGCCGTGGAGACTACCTACTTCGCCACTGTTCTCCGTGACCTCCCTCCCCCAATGGCCTTTGCGATCAGACTACTTTTCCAAGTTGCGAACGAATACCGTTTTGATTTGATCCAATCGACGGTTATGTTGATTGACGATGTATCTGAATGGCAATCATTCGACACTGAAGGGCATGCTGGATGCAGGATCTTCGATTCCGGCCAGGAGTACGTGGAGATGGGATGTCTTCTAGGCTTTAGTACGCATATTCCACGTCCGGACAGTCCTATGGACGACTTTATTGAGGAGCTCAATTACTTGTTCATGGGCAAATTAGAAGAGGCTTCCCTGCGGCGTAATAGGCCTCACATCCTCGATACTGACTTTCTTCTACCAGTTCTGAGACGGGAGAAACGAGTTCCAATGATTCGTCAGTAGCATCCTGTCCAGACCAAAGCGCATGACGGGCCTGGATCTCAACTTACAGATGATGATAGCAGAGTTGGTAGAACTAGCGTTGGCAATCAACAATATCTGAGCAAGATACTCAAAGTTACCATTTTTTTCTCTGCATGTAATCTCACTCGACCACTGCTTTGTTGGCTTCACAATATGATTCAAGATTTTAAACCTAAAATCGAGTCACAAAGTGACTTTGATAGGTTTAGCCCTCACCTATCAAAAGCCTGCGCCTCTGTGATTCAAGGTTTAACCAACACAAAGCTTATACAATAAATCATTAAACTATGCTACATATAACTAAGGCCCTTTCTCAGTTTTTAAACCTAGCACAAACATCCTCCAAGTTCTCCTTCACCGACCAGACTTGCAAATCAACGCCAAACCATCCTCGATCCACCATGAGTCCAGTCACTTTCCACCCATTCCCAAACTTGCCTTACGAAATCCGGCAGCAAATCTGGGAAGATGCATGTTTTGACTGGCGCGGTAGCCGATTCGGCCTGCACTACATCAAGTTGAACAAGCGCCAGCTGCTTCCCCCATTCAACTGCGAATGGCAAACGACTGGTCGAAGAAACAGATCTGCATATCTATGGCATGCAGGTCTCTGGACTGCCTGCAAGGAGTCTTGAGATATTGCCGCGAAACATTGGCGGAAGCAAGGACGGCCAGATGTCCAGGAAACCGACAAATATGAGATTATTGGTGATATTGTGTGTGATCGCTTGGAATCATATGCCGATGGACATAGAGTCACACATACGAAAGGTGACTACGAACCCTGGCATCAAATAGTTGATATCAGGGTCGATATATTTTGCATCACTGCGGAGCTATGGGATCCACTGTTGAAGGACTGGGAACCGCTTTATACCCCAGCGAAGTCCATACAGGAAATACCCTGGCAGTACTGCAGCCTTGATGGGGCTTGGCTCGACATCATAGGCTCCGATTCGGTGATTAAGCTCATATAGCGTTCGGCCGCGTCCATCTATGGCGGTTTGGTCGTCAATTACTAATAGGCATCAGTTAGGCAGATAATCGACGACAAAAGGCAGCATCATACTAGGCCCAGGGATGCCGTGTGCATCCCTCACTGCACCACCAAACCAATGGCAAAGCTCATGAACAATGATGACTGAGAGGTGATTCTTGTTATAGTCATTCAATTGGGCACCTGCTACAATGCCTGATTTCTTCCATTCCCGGGGCGATTTTATCGCCTTTGCTTGAGCTTCAAACATCTCATCGCAGAAGGCGACAATGTCTTTGTCCCAGAGGACAACGCCGAGCCAGCCAGGTTGGCAGAGAGTTGGCCTCTCGTCTTCGTTGTCGGCCCATATAAGTCGATGGTCAAAGACCCATGCTCCTGGGTACTCGAAGGCGATTTCTTTGTATTGTTCCATACCAGAAATAGGTACATGCTCACCAGGCAAGGTATCGGTGACACTGTACCATTTCCACTTCTCTTCAACTGCTTTCTCACCACACATCAACTTTGGCTTAGCGTTAGGAAGATCCCTCAGTCCGTAGACATATCCATGGGCTGGATCACCCTGATCAGCAGGAATGGTTCTTTTCATCTTCGCAAAAAGAGCTTGATGGCTGTTAGTGACAAAGGTGTATTTCCCCACCCAACTAGGAACGCACCTGTGACTTCTCGGAGGTAATTAGGCTGCTTAGCAGGCAGGAAACCTAAGAATGACACGCAAGATTTGTAAATAGATTTCCATCTATTTAAGCGTTCTTTCTGTGTTGTCTCATCCGGCATTGGGCCAGCAACAAATTCAAGAGCCTCATGGGCAGCAGTGGCAATGTCCAGAGCAATACTCATTGAGTCTTCAAGATACTCAATCTCAGTATTGCAGCCACTATCAAGACCCCAGATCTTGAGGAGACTGGCGGCCGTGGCGGTGGACTCATCTGCCGTAGTTGTTTCAGCAGCTTGGGTGAGCAAGATGAGCAACCCGAGGGTAAGCCAGAGGTAGCCAAAAAGAGTCATAATATTTGCCAATTGGAGCCTCGGTGACACCAGTAGAGCCGAATAGGTGTAAGAATAAGTAGGTAACGAGTTAGTCACTTGGGGAAAGACTGAGAAACGTCTTCTTGAACAAAGCTCTCTCAAAATGAAGGTGGATTATTGTAAAACGATTGAAAAGACTCAGGATAAGCGAAATTCTGAGATTCTATGGTAGATTCAGCTGCATTTTTGGCGACTTAGTTCCCAAGAGTAGAAATCTCTATTTCTACAGCGCCGATCGCGCTGGTTGTTGGTTGTTGGTTGTTAGTCGACAACCCTGTAAACCTCGCATCATGACCTGATAATTCATGCAGGGGCCAGAACAAAGCGCTAACATCCCCGTCAAGTTAGTTTTAGTCCGTGAATTTCTTAGTTTCAACTGTTCCGCACGGTTGATTGCATGAAGCGCTGATATCAGAAGGACTGGCGAAGTCGTTAGAACCAACAACTACCCACTAATACAACCAAATTGGTTGTGAACATTGGTCAGTTGGATTGGGTGACATTGCGCGTTACGCTCCTCGTAATCTCGGCGCGAAACTGATGCCTTTTCGAATAGATTACACCAGCCTCGACGTGTTGGTCAGACTGCTGTTGGCTTGTCATGACCACGCCAACATGTTGTTTCTGGTATCTCGCGATCCCCAGGTTCGCCATGTCCAAAGATTCGACTTCTCCTCTATTGTTCTCTAATCGCAATTCAATATCTCATTCCATCGTTCCAATCATTCACTGTTTCATTGTTTTTTTCGATATCGCCTCTATCTATACAATGGCCTTTCGTTCGCTACTTTGTGTCATTTTTCTTGGCCTTTTGGCGACCGTGTCTCAAGCCAATCTTCTAGGTGACGCTCATCTGCTGAAAAGATATTCTCAGGTGTATGATGCGCCACCAGTTTCCACTCACTCGGCCAACGATGTTCTCTCTGGTAGTCTAAATGCCACCAGAACTTCCATTCGCAGTCTTCTCCCAGCCTCAACGCTTCGAATGGTCGATGGCACTTCGTTCAGCTCAACTTCTCTGTTTGAGAGTACTAGTCTCGCGACTGAAACCAATGCCAATACTTATGTTGATCATGGCACTTCAGAAGTTCTCGGCCAAACGACCCAGAGCATCTCTGAACCCGTCTCAGATGACAAGGGCATTTCTGCGACTTCAATCGAGGTCGACTGGACGGGATTACTTCCCGTCACTCCTTCCGCTCTGGAATCTTCCTTCGAAACAACGGGTTCGTTTACTGGGCAAGACCCAGCTACCACAATCACGTCGGATGCTGGCACATCCTACGATACCGGTGGCAGCAGGGCCAATGAGCCAACTACTACAGATATCTCGCTTCAAGCATCTTCAACTGATAATTCGGATACCTCTGTCGCGCTTCCCGAGAATTCTGGAACTTCACGAAGTGGAGCTGAGTTCAAAAAGCCCGAAACTGCTGACGAGACGACAATGCTTCCAGGCCAGACTTCACAGGCTATGCAGGACTCAACAATCCAACCCTCCACGACGTTGCTAGACCAGACAAATGGTACAGGTAACTCAAAAACTACTACAATTCAATCCGATGATGAGCTGGGTGGTACAAGCCCACCCTCTGAAGCCCTGACCGTATCCGATGGAGCTTCTCGGACTCTTGAAAGTTCGCAGCCAACCATGGAATCCCGCACGACCGAATTGGAAAGTACAACGACTCTGACAGGCTCTGCAGATAGTTCTCTGTCATCCGCTACCCTTGAGAAAACAGAGCCAGTCACAAAGTCCAACCCCAAGTCCTTAACTAGTGAGAAGACGTCAGAAATCACCAACCTACCAACAGCGACGGGTAGCGCAGCCTCTTCAACTACGGCCTCGGAAGATGGCATTGTCACAGGGACAGATGGCACGGTGGCAACATATGTCCCCGAGCAGAATAAAGACTACATCTCGTCCACTGGTACCACTACCACCACTGACGACAATGGCGCTGCCATTGTTATCTTTCCCTTCGGCTGGTTTTGGAAGTTGCACGGCGGAAAGGGAGGTGGCGGCGTAGCAAAACCTCCTGCTCCGACGGCCAACCCTGTCCCGGAGAATGAACCTGGGGACAAGAACGAAGGCGACGATGACAATGACGACGATAATGACGCCTCAACTAAGGAGGGCGACAGGTCTACAGCCCAATCTACAGTACTGTCAACCACTCAAGAGCCAACTTCAGCCACCACCACCACTTCCGAGGAAACAACTTCCGAGGAATGTACAGCTGCAACACAGCCAGACTGGACAAAGACCATCTCATACATGACCTCGGACGGAACCCAAATTATGTATGTGCAAGCATATCTCTCAGACACCATTGAATAGCACTAACATTACTGTTCAGGACCGAATTTGGCGACTGTCCAACAATCGTCAGCTGTGCTACGAAGACACAAGCCACAGAAACCGTGACTTTAACATCGGAGTTCGTTTGGGCTGGCGTTCCAAACACCAATCCTGCCATGGTCATTCCGGAGGATGCTTACACCGCTGATGTTGATCCAGAGACAGTCGCAATTCTGGAAGCGCAATGGGCGGAGATCTTTGGTGATGATGATGGTTGGAACGATACTGAAACAGCCACTGTTTCTGGTTCAACCACGATAGAGGAGTCAACCATGACTAGTCTGACCGATACAGAAGCAGTCTCTACCGCCACCTCTGAAGATCCTACGACTACTCACTCTGACAGTTCGACTTCGAGTACAGAAGCAACCGCCACTTTCAAAACAGCCTCTGATACATACTCAGTCACAACGGTCCCCAGCACGTTGATGACCAAGACCAGAGGCACTAGCGATACTACTGGCATGCCAGCATCTACCGATGAAGAAGCGGCTCGCACCTACTTCCCATGTGTCATCCATGGTGGCCCTGCAGTTGAGACGCCATATTGTCAGTGCTCAACGACCATCAGCGGTGAGGGATACTACGCAACGACTAGTTTGGTTGACGACCAGTGCACCGCATACACAGAATTCTCATCCCAAATCACTGCAGCACCTGATACTGGCCCCATCACCGATGAGCCTATCCAGCAACCCATCACCACCACTACAGACGGGACGGTCTTGGTCTGGTCAGCTTACGTGCTCGATTACATCAACATCCCAGGTATCACAAAGATCACCCAGTCAGTCGGCGTAGGTGAACCTTCGACAGTGTCCACCCCGTTGCCGAGTCAGACGGCTGTAGATAATGATGGTGGTGGACAATGCGGTACTGGCGACGGTCTGTCCAAGAAGGGTCTTCGTGAAGCTTGCGACAGAGCGATCAACAAGTTTGAGGATGATACAATTTACAGTGACTATGCTTCTCGCTACAGCCGCTCGACCAAAGGTATCCTTGTCGCAGCATCGTTCGGCCAAGCGGCATGCATTGCCAAATTTGAGTGTGACGATTACGGTATTGGCATGAAAGGTTCTGACATCAAAGAAGCGTAAGCCAAAGTCCCCTGAGGATATGATCAATGCTAACTGAATGTCTTCTAGTCGTGAGAGTGCTAAGGAGAACAACGGTGTTGATATCTGCGGACATATACGCCTTTCCAACTCATGTACTGTCATTATGGACTACTGTACCAACTGCAAAACTCGAGGATAGACGTTGCGTTAAGGTTTTGAACACTGGGTCTTTTTATGGGCCATACTTTCTTTATTTATGCTTAATGAATACAAGATTGTTTGCATGCACTTGTGTGAGCCTGTGGCTATAAGCTTTCGCTTCGCATCCTTCCAGTATGAATGCAGATGGCATGCAGCAATTCGCCAATCGTTGACATGCTGCAACCGGGTCTTGCGATGGGGCGAGCATTTTTAACCCACTATTTACCGATCACGTCTGCGATACTCTTGACAAGGGATAGATCACAAACTCAAAATGCCGAGTAGCCGTAGCAGTCCTTAAGTCGTCGAACAGCTTGACCGATTCACCACCAAATCTATCGAGATCGTGCAATCTTCCTCAGCGAATTGAACATGAGATGCAGTATTTTATGTTATTGTCACGAGGGAAAGGATACCAGTAGTAACAAAGGAATTATGACATGTCAATAAGAATATCAACCGGGAATATCGTTTTGGCTCTTATCTTATCATCAAGCCATTTATGTCTATCAAAACTCGAACAGAAACTGGTTACAGCTCTCGTCACACCAAGCTCTACCTCCACTCATCGTTGATAGTACTGCTGCTTCCGCACTTGCTGCCCGTCGCAGCACTATTATTGGGGTCGCTCTCCCATGTAACAGTTCCATCACTCGTCTTCTTGATGTACTTATACTCAAAGCTCGTATCAGAGGGAATCTTGACCTTCACCGTCCACAAACCCTTGGTGCTCGTGGATTCCTCAAGCGCAATGCCGTCGGCGGGAGCCCAGTTAGAGAGTTGTGTGATCCCGCCGACAATGTAAACCTTCTGATCAGTCGTCACATCAACGTTCTTCACATTGAAAGTGATGGTGGTGTCGCAGGCTGGAGCCGCTTCGCATACAGCGGGCACCTTGTTGGCGCTGCTCTCGCCCCAAGCTGGAGGAACGACGCCAGTGCGGCGCTCAGCCGCACCGACAAAAGAAGCGTAGGACCAGGTGAGGTGAACAGCTGACTTGGGGGTTCCGGTAGACTTGTCGAACTGCTCAGCGAGGGAGCCATCCTTGGGAGTGTACGTCTGCACAACGGCGACAAAGCCATCAGCATATGAAGTGACAGCCTTGACAATAGCCTTGTATGTCTTGCTGTTCTTGCGATAGGTACCCTTGGAGAGCTTTGGTACAAGGTCACTGAAGAAGGGTAGAGAGACACTGTCAACAGTGATGGAGCCGATCTTGTTCCATTGATAGACAGCAGCGTACAGTTGCTCGGCAGCAGCAAGAGTGGCCAGGTACCAAGGGTTGCCGTCGTAGTACACATCCTCACTGTATCGACCGACAGCAGCAGCCTTGCCTTTACCTCTGTTCTTGTTGACACCGTAGATGGAGCGGAAAGAGTCAACTACTGCCTTGTGGTTCGCAAGAGCTCTTGATGAACAAGGCTGGAAGGTAGAGTCTGTGCACTTCGAAGAAGCATCAAAGGTGTGGATCGAGGACAGAATGGAGTTGGCATCAAGACCCTTGCGGCCATCGTTGACGTTGATATTCGAGTCGATGTAATTGCCGGTCCAGAAACTTTGCATGAAGCAGAGAACACGGGGAGCGTTGACTGTGCAGTCGGAGCAAGACTTGCCAAGCTTCTTTGCCAGAGCAGCTCCCTCGACGAGAGCACGATGAGAAGCAGAGAGGGTAAAGAACGAAGATCCGTTGACCTCCTCCCAAAGGTCATAACCGGTTCTGTTCCAGAACTTGACGGTGTAGGCAAGATCCTTCTCAATGACGGGCCAAACCTTGTTGATGGCTTTGGAGCGGTCACCATGAGAAACAAGCCAGTTGGCGTACAGCGTCAATGCAGTAGCTCTCAGAGGAGGGCCATCGCGTTGCGGTCGACCCCAAGATCCTGTGAATGCTGTGAGATTGACATGGAACTTGGGCTCGCCAAGACCGCCAGACTCGGGACCACCGGATGGGTTGGTGACGCCCTGAAGCTTAGCTTGGGCAGAGACATATTCGTCGATCTTGCGCTGGAGAGACTTGTCTCCATGGATGAAGCGCTCAACCAGGACTTTGTATGTCAAGGCGGAGTCTCGGGTCCATGTGTACCAGTCTAAAGTACCTCTTAGTGAACAATCCGGGATACTATGCTAAATATTGACTTACAGTCTGGGTCTGTTCTCGAAGGACTTGCTACAACGGCACCAGGTGCAGCGCCTTGAGCTCGCTTGCCATCGGCGCCAATATTGGCAAGGACGCCCTTGATGGAGATGTCGGCCTCTTTCGAAATGAAGCGATCAAGGCTGGAACCGCCGGGTGATGCAGTGACCTGGCCTTGGAGGACCAACAAGGCCGTGAGGCCATACAAGATCTGAGTAAACATTCTCCGTAGATGCCAGAAGAAAGAACGGCAGTGAGGAACGAGAGACAAGGAGGACTGTTGATGCAGATCACCAGCAGGATGATCTGACTTATATATCCAACTCAAAAAGACGCGGAATCATTCCCCATCACGAACCCGTCACGTCTTGCATATTTCCGACAGGACTATCGAATTAATTACGCCGAGAATCTCGACCCTCTGTAACCAATAGCAACCTCAACCCCAGAAACCGCGATTTAGCCTCAAGGCGTTTCTGGGGTAGGTTCGCTGATCATCCCGTCATCCCCGCACTCGAGATGCTCCCCTGGGCTTAGCTCATCAGGTCACATCGGTCCTTTTCACGTACCAGAAGGGATCGTGAGTGCGGCACGGTAAGTATGCTGTTCATAAGTATCGGGCCTTTTGACCTGGTTTATGGAGCGAACTGGATTGAACTGAGCGTTTTCTCCGGCGGCCGTTGAATCTGACGATATCACATGGGATGGATCCCGGCTATGACCTCGATGAGCCGAAAGCTTAGTGATTGGGTGGCTAGACTGTTTTGGGTAATAACCGCGGCCGCCTGAATGTTGTGATGAGATGAGCGTCAATAGCCGCGAGGTCTGTCATCAAACTTGGCTCTTGATTGTTATGGACTGTATTTGTTTGACGATTTCGTTCACGGCCTAGGTTTAGCCCGTGACAAAAAAGCTGTTGGCGAAAACGAACTCTCATCTACAATGATAGGAGATAGAGAATGTTTGAACCACGGGGAATAAGACATCCGATACTAGCTCTCACAACATGTTGATTTCTAAATAAACCATGGACTATTATTATCCACGTTCGCTGTGTTGTATTAACACCTTGGGCAAAATATCCTGGTGATGTAGGGTATCCTGTTATCGAAAGGGAAAGCAACCGTGACAGCGAGAGCTGGCTCCTGGGTCAGCTCCTCCAGCTAAAGAGATAGCTAATAAAGTTAAAATGTGAATTATCCTAGTCTGGTTGATCTATTCTTTGGAGCTTTTACGCTCCACCTTTTGATTGGTGTCACCGTTGGGGACGAAGATATAATTTTGCCTTTTTGAAGTTTTTGCTTGAAAGTTGGGTTGACATGCCCATAGCTACAATAACAGTGCACCACCAAGTACAGATCAACCACACCATAACAACAAGACTTATTGATAATTGGCCAAAATGAACGAGGATAATACCAGTTGTTTTCATTTTACAGTGTCTGGAAGGGTATGAGTCCCATGTTCTGCACTCCCTGATATCCATTACGTAAGGCGCAGTGGCAGAGTGGTCTAATGCGATAGACTAGAAATCTATTCTCTTCGGAGGCGTCTGTTCGAATCAGGCCTGCGTCGTTTGGATGTCTTTTTTTGCAATGTCTGGTATATATTTAATACCATGCTCTTATTTTTGGTCTCAGATTTTGATGAATTGGCTCTATAAAACTTGGTCCCGTACTCCGTAGTTGAATTGTCATTTGTGGATCTGGTATAAGTCTGTGGAGGATACGCAACTCCTGGTTGGAAAGTCTTATACAGATCACGGTTACTGGATCACTCAGTTGATAAATCCGTTACTCTGTGTCCCTGGTACTGTTCTTGCTTAATTTTCTATGAATGTGACAGAAATAAATACGACAAGAATCTGTTTCTTGTTTGCCACAAGCTGTTGCCCTTTCATGCAGGAGGTCGGAGTTGGCTGTTTTGGCAACAAGATCAGCATCAATTCTAGAGGCGACTTGAAAGCCAATCTCGCCGACACGGCAATCTATGATCTACGACATTGTCTCTCATTGGAATTGTTGATCTGAGCATTGAGAACCAACAACCGAGACATCTCAAGATATGAGGATATCTCCAAGATCCATGGAATTCGGAGATAGTCAGCATTCCTCATCCAAACCGTCTTAGCAACAACCAACAACCAAGAGCCAAGACTCACAACCCGGTTTTCAAACCGCATGTACAGTACGAAAGCCACAGTTACTGGAATGAAAGATGAACCAATTGAAACAAAAGTCAATTTCTCGTATACGGGTATCTAAAGTGGGTTTGACCATTTCCTTCTAGAAGCGAAAACCCTTGTTCTCGCCTGAAGGGTCAACTCACGACATCATTCCACGCAATTCGCTTCTCGCTTCTCGCCTCTCGTCTCATCCCCAACAAATCTTCGCCTAAGGGAGCTTCATCATGCGAGTCCTCTTTACTTCTGGACCATCGTTACCAAGATATCTGAATGTGTATAGACTGTTGATCTCGTCAGCATATCCAAAGTCAGTCAATTGAAAGGGGGCGGCTGCACGTACCTCCAGTGAAGGTTACCGAGTGCGATATTTCGGCATCCATTGACAAACTTTATGACATCCCTGTCAATGCCCTCACCCCAGAACGGCAGATTCGCCAAGGCCATGTGCCATCTTCGGTAGCAGTCATAGAGCATCTCTCCAATCTGGTCAACCGCTTGCTGATCAGTCATGCCCTGATCCTTCAGGATGAAGATGATGTTACTCTCTTCACCCTGGATCAAATCTTTTCGGTACGAGCACAGGTCGTTTTGTCTGTCGTTGTTAGTGGGGAAGATGGAAGGCTTCTGGAAGGTCTTACAATGTGACTAAATCGCATGTGATTCGTGATATCGCCTGCATCGAGGGATGGTCAATGACGTATTGGGGGATATCGATGCCTTCGGCAAACCTGAATGGCCCAGTTAGTCATGTTCTGTCGCTGTAATTGGCGGAGTGCGACGCCTGGAACTTTTTCGCTCAGTGGCCAATTGGGCGCCAATCGAGTCGAACTACCGTGGAATGATTGCTTGCAGGCTTGGCCAGAACCAGGATAGCCTTAGGCGAAGGTGAAACCGCCAACAAACTCAGAAGAGTTTTCCAACCACGCTTGTGGACTTTGGTGCTTTTTACAGTGACATTTACAGTGCAGCGACTGAAACCGCAGATCGCAATCAATAAGATGGTAGGGCACGGTCTGTACTTACTCCATGAGCCCAATGCAGGGGTAAGCTCCTACGCAACCAGCGCGCATGTCCATGTACTCTTCGATTGTAGGCCGTGTCGCCCTATGCTGGACGCCAACCTGTTGAAGCACGCCGACACAGTACATGGTGAGGTGCTTCTTCCATCGGTACTGTAGACTAGGGCTCGATCGCTCTCTGAAACGCATCCAGCAGGATTGTAGGGTATGCCGCAGTGGGTTCTCGTCGGGTGATACTACGGGATGGACATTATCGAGGGTCGAGAGTGTATAGATGACTTCTTCAGCTGCTTTGATGGGGTCATTGGCAAATGTTCCCTCGTCAAAGGCTATTGTTCTGTTAGCGGAAGCCACTTTTTGCTAGCCGTGGAATTGTATGCAGAAGCGGCGCGGGCCGTTTTAGATAGAATATTGGAGTCGCGGTTTTGTTTGTTTGTTGATTGACTTACGGTCATCGAATGCAAAGACCCATCCATTCCAGTCATTCATCAGTTTAAGTGTTTCGAGATCAGCATGCGGGGCGCATATTGCGCTCATGTAGGCAATGTCAAGCCGACTCCAGACGGTCGCTGTCTTGTCGTTCATTCGCAAAGCACTGTATAGTAGGGCTGTTAGCGAGCAATGTCTCAAACATTACCGAGATGGACGGAGCTGAACCCTTCTCCCCAGTGAAGGTGAAGTGGATTGACTTACGTTTTCAGCCATTCGTCTGATAAAGCTTTCGATGTCTTGTACAAGGGATTGACTTCTGGTTCCACTGCCATAATTGACGAGAACAGCGCTTCTGGAAGTTTAATCCAGTGACCCTCGGGTTCGGCACCATTGACCGGGTACAGACAGGCATCTTTTGGTGGTGTGGCTTCTCCAGAGCGGCTCGGAGGCGGTGTGATTAAGCTGGGTACCATTTTGCGTATGAGGATTTTCGTTTAGGCCGCAAGATAAAAGGATCAGACTTTGGGGTAGCAAACAAGCTGGTCGCCTACGTGAACGATGGTTTAGGGAATTGGCTACCTTTTGAAAGCGAGTGGGAGCGGAAGATACGGGGTTTAAGGGACTTTGCAACTCCACCATTGACCTGCATGTTGGCTGTTGCTTGATACTCACTAGAGCTTCCATACTAGCATGTACTACGTAGTAGGCCTGATTCTTGTATCTGGTCTGTTTGTCCGGTTTGATTACCTAGCATTGCAGAGGGAGGGAGTGAGGGAGTGTACGGGCTTGACGCTAGAGATGGTCTCCGAGGACGGTTCCGTATGCGTGCCGGGGATGGTTCCTAGGGGCAGTCTAGACCAAGTTAGTGAGAGGGGGGGCGGGGATGTAATAAAAGTGGGAGCTTGGACAGGGGGAGGAGGGAAGAAAAAAAGAATTGCCTGCTCTGAACCAACTTCTTGGGTTTATCCTTACATATTGCTGACAAGCAGTGAGTGCCGAGAGTGGACTGCCATTCACCTTCCTGACACATCGACCTGCATAAGAGATACGCGAACGAACCAACAACCAACAACCAACAGACGGACAAACCAACAGCCCGTCACGGAGGTTCGCATTAATTGACTGCCCATTGCAGCACCGCATCGGACTACGGCGTAGCTAGCTAGCTACTCACCATACGAAAATGGCATCCGAATTACGACGTCCAAGGATCAATTACTCCAGATTGAGCACCTCCAAAGACGAGGTCCGTTTCTTGGAGATTGAACCTGCAAACTCAGTCAATGACCAGGTCGTCTGTCGCCTCGTCACTCTCCCTCTAAGCCGAGACGTCGAATTCATCGCCATCTCCTCATTGCTCGGCGACCCCGCAGACCAAGACAGAATCATTCTCGACCGAAGTCCCATTCCCGTCCCCGTCCACATCGCCCTCGCCCTCAAACATGTCCGAGCCGTATTCTACCCCGCCGTGAGCAAATCGAGCGACAGTCTGGGCAGGGAGAGAAAATCACCGAATTGGCTGAGGAGCCTTCTCAGGCATTTTGGCGGGAGGGAGGTGGACAACAGGCCGAAGCTGCGGGTATGGATCGACTGCATCTGCATCAACTCGATGGACTCGAGGGAGAACTCCAAGAGCAGAGTCATCATGTACCACGTGTACCAGCGCGCGCAGATGGTAGTGGGCTGGGTGGGACTCAAGATACCGCAGACTGATCTCGGTATCCAGCTCATCCAAGCATTTGACAATGCTATGCCCGAGACGTGGCAGGAACCCGGCGATAAAGAAGAACACCCCGAGAACTACTCACCCCATCACGAGTGGGCAATTCCCATTATCCACTTATTCGACCCCCAAAGCGACTCTGCCATTGGAACTGCAGACTTTCTCAACAGGAACTTCTTCCACCGCCGCTGGATCCTCGAAGAGATGGCCATGGCCAGGGTACCGACCTTTCTGATTGGAGATGCCATTGTTTCGTGGAAACAATTACTACGACTCAATCTTGCCATGGAGGAGTTCAAGGATCACGAGTCAAACGTCTGCCCCGCATCTACAAGACCCTTGATACACGAGTTTCCATTGGGCACGATCCATGCATTGCTGGACGAGTTTGAGAAGAGGAAGAAGATGGCAAAGATGGAGTCACTCAACAGCACCTCTGTCACAGGAAGTGTCACGAGCGCAGACTCGATAAGCCACCAGGACTCCAGCACAAGGTCGATACCATGAACAAAAGGTTACGGAGTAGAAGGGATATCCATGTTTTAGCAGCTTTGATACCGCTTGATTTCTAGCACTTACGAACTTAGTTCACGTTTCTTATGTTTCAATAAAAATACCAATTCGTTTCTAGAACCAATAAGTGGCATTCAGAATGGATCCTCGGTGATAACGCGGACTAGAATCAAGTCAGTTGGCGAGTGGACACATGAAACGTTATGGCTTGAGATGGGGTCATGCAGCTTCATCACACTCATTCCAGTTCTCGATCGAAGAAGCCTTTCTGAATCATCGTCGAAACTTGAGTGAAGCATGTTAATCAAACTCAATTGTTGATTCCATGCGCTACCGGAGCTACTTTACACCTTCCTCTCTGATGACACTCTGAACGTTACAACACCGCCTGTCACGAGAGCCAGAACCTCGGTACCGCCAAGCTCAATGCTACTGTGCATCCAGAAACAGGGTCGTATTTACAAGCCTTCCTGATCAGCGTAAAACACTGGAGAAGGGTAACAACGGCCACTAGAACAAATGAGGTCAAGATACCGAAAGAAAAGGACAGAACCATGCAAAGAACTGGTGAGAGTTACGCAAACCACCACCGTTATGGACTACCCTTCACTGATTGCATCAGGTGGCTAACCCTGAGACTAGGCTGTAATCCCTAGAGCAACGGTTTTCCTTCAGCGGCACGAATTGTTTCTAGCTGCGGGCTGGCGGGTGAGGCTTAATGACGGACCCTTGACCTTGCCAGAATGATATAGCTCCGTTAGCATTGGTTTAACATCTGATACTGACTCGGATCGGTATGACATGACGATAAAGTGGCAATTAGTGCCTTGTGCGATGCTTCACTGATCAACAGACGATTGCAAGCAGATGGAGCCAAATCAGAGCCCGACACGTCTGTTTGCTGCCATTCAATCCCGTCTGTCCAAGTCTTTGGAGAGACCGTTACCTTGCTAGGCAGGGACAGGGTTTATGACTGGGGCAAATTTGCTCTAGTGCAAACGGCTCTGAAAATAGCATGACCATTCTCTGGTGGCTGCTGTTTAGTGCCGAGCTAATGATAGTGGTATGAGGAAATGATAACGAGGGGGCAATTGTGCGATCATTGCGAATTGATTAATATTTATTAACCGTATTCACTATTCAGTACGATTAACTAACCCAATCTCGTGAGACTCGTATGCCAAGCGACGTGTACGCGGATAACAACATGGGGCATATCTAATGTTACACCACTAAATCAGCTGTCAAAGGCAGCCCGCAAAATATGCCCGCAATCTATCTGGCTACCACCTGCAAGAGGCACTCCAGGACCCTCTTCCTGGGAACAAGTGGGTAATCAGCACGCGTTGCAGCAATCAAGCATGGGCTCACGACTCAATCGTACGCCCTCGTCTAACTAAATAAATAAAATCACTCATCAACGATGGAACACAAACCCCATCCCCCATCCCCATCGCCTCTGTAGAGTAACATGGTCTTGTCTAGTGTGCCCTGAAAATCCAGGCAGTAACCTTGCAGACCGTCCTTTTGCGGTTTGGCGCGTGCTGCGTACATGAGTATTACGAATACTTTGGAACTACTAGTGGCTCTTCTGCGATTTGTTGTTTAGCTCCGGATAGCCTCCGGTCCGCTCCCGCACGTGCGGTCAAGTTTTATATTAACTCGGTTCTGCTCCTCAAGGCACATGTGGCTGAACTGAAATGCTAGTGTTTGTTGTTGGTTCTAACGTTTACCAACTCTCACCGGAACTGCATGCATACTTCAACGAACTTTGTTGGTTCACCTTGCTTCCATGCCGAGCTTGCATGATCAGAAAAGTCGGCATTTGGCTGCCAAGTTCTCAGTTGCAGTAGCGTTGTCGTACCCAGTCGTAACGCCGAGGCAAGCTCATTTTGGCCACTGGACCGATGATATATCACATTTCTGCAATCCTCGCCTGCCATGTGGATAAGCGGGATCCACGAGATTTCCAAGCCTAGCGGTGGACAAAATATTTGAGACTCGGTTTAGTGGCAGATCCATGGGATCTTGTGGAGGCAGTCTGACGTTTTCTGTCAGACAGAGGTCAGCTAAAAGATAGACAGCGGCAATCCCACGTTGAAGATGCAAGGCCGGCATATCGATCCATCGTCTGACATGTCGAATAACAAATGAGGGAATATTCAGCGTTTTAGATATCCGTAAGTTGTTACCTAGTCTAGTCTAGTGAGTGCTGCATGTGTAGTTATCTTTGACAAAAACAATTCATCTGATCTGATCTTTCATCCTATCACTTTGTGAGCCTGATATTCTCGGAGCGATGAGTCAAACGCCGACTAGGACTTTCGGAGTAAGTTCTCCATGACTTGGATGGTCTTCTGAATGGATTCCAGTCCCTCCCGAGCCTGCAGATATGCATCTTCCTTTTCTTTAACCTCTTGAGCCATTCGCTTCAGCTTCTTTTTCGTCTCTCTCAGCAATGATTCCTCACTCCAGTCATCAGCATTTTCAGAACTCGACCTTTTTCTAACGCTGCTCTCTCCTGATGAACCCTCTGATAGTGGCTCAGCAGGCTGTAGCTCAGCAGGTAAGGCTGGTGTTGAAACTGGATGAGACACTGACTGCTCTTCCGTGTCGTCCAACTCGGCCGATGAGATTGAAACATTCGGATTGTGTTTACAAACTGGAAGATGCCTATTCAGGTTGTAAAGACGTTTGAAGGGATCCCCTCCCTCTGATCTCTTACAGCCTCTGTTCGGGCATGGAAACGACTGTTCAGGGCTGGATGTCGCATCATTGTGCGCTTCTTTCTGATGTCGGTTGAAAGTAAAAGAATTTGCAAGTGTCTGTTGACATTTCGGACACGCAAAGTAAGATGTACTATTCTGGTTGCTGCTTGCATTTGAGCTTAGCAATTGATGTGACGCCACGCAGGCTTTTCAGTACGTACCCAGTATTTTGAACACCCTGATCAACCGATGCAACATTAGCCATTGGATTCAGTTGCTCTTGGCTGGCCGTGCCTCCGCAGGTCTGTAGTATTGGATCTGGAGTGACAGCAGCTGGTAACGCTCCGGTGAAGTCTTCCTTCGAGGGCGTTTCCGTGAACCCTGCACTGTTCCTCGGTGACACGTCAAAGGACAAAAAGTTTGGATCATGAGAAGCGGCTTCAACCAAGTAGATGGGGTCAACACTGGCGCCATGGTCATCGAATAGAAGGCTGTCGATAGCAGGGTGTCGATCAGAGCCTGTAGTACTAGGTTCGGGTATAAAGACGCTCTGCAGGTCAACTATCGACGGTTAGAAGTCTCTAAATGAAGTAGCCAAGACAACTTACAATCGTAATATGCTGTGCCCGAGTTTTCAAGAAAGTTATAGGCAGCTGGAGCTGGTGAGAATGTCGGGACGGGCGCTTTGAGCTTCTCGGGCTCAAGATTACCTGGGCCGATGATGAACATCCAACAGACACCCCAAAGTACCAGCAATGCAGGTAATATAGTCCAGGGCATTGTCGTACAAACATGCCGCATATTATTAGGAAACTCAAATATTATCTGAGTCGATGCGTTCCTGCATTTCAGTTCCTCATATGCGGATCTGAATCTCAAGCTCAACCTTCTGATGATAGACGTGATCAAATCAAACAAACCCTTCAAAATTGTGTCCTCAAAATCTAGTAAGGAACTGTAGCTTCTGAGTATGTCGGAGAGAGTGCCAATCAGGGTCATGAACTCGAAAAACTGTACGCATGAAGGGGTACGCTCTGCAGCTTTCAAGAGTGGTTGTAAGCGACTGTTGAGGCGGCAGAAACTCCGTGAGCGTAGAGACACTTCAGACAGAAGCGCTCCAAGTTCGTACGATGTCTTGGCAGAATAGGTGTTGAAGGGATCATCGTCCTCATGCAATAAATAACGATGGAACGCAGTAAGCTGCTGCCATTCTCCAAGGGTGAGACGTCCCTGGGTAGACTGAGCTTTGTCGACCTCGATGCATTTTGTTTCGACCATAACAAGGCCGGCATAAATGCTTTTGACCTCGGCGACGAGCTGTTCCTGGCTGATAGGTCGAGTTTCTGGTTGCCGCATCATCTTTGACTCACTCCCAGGAGCTGGACGGGCTGGACTTGGAAGGGAATCGTTTCGGGCCGTGTCTTTTGCATGGCGCGTCGGGGTTATTGGTGGGCTATCGTTCTTGATATAATCGCTTGGTGATGGTGACGAACGAGATCTTGATCGGCAGGGCCTTGGAGGAGTCTCATACTTCGAGTCCACTGCCTGTTCTGGCAACGTACGGATGCCTATGCTGTCTCTCGCGCATCCTCTGCCAGGCCTGTGTTGTCTCTCTTGATGATTGCTAGCGTCAGCCACGGGCGAAACAACACTCAAATCACTGGTCCAGAGGTAACGTCCCGCGGGTGGTTGCCCTCTTCGTGACTGAGTTTGTCGCAGACATTCCGGGTCCCCACCGTCATCTTGATCACGGCCAAGCTGGGGGTTGGCCATGAGGGGTGATGCGGCAAACTCTGCCAACGGTGTTGTGCAAGAAAAATACTTTTGTGATGATAAAGTTTCGTATTAAAATGTTGATCTGATGAGGCAGTATTGACCTATTTGAAAGACTGGATGTTTGGGGTGAGATCGAGGTTAATGAGTTTGAGGTGCATTTCGGGGTGCAGCGGGGTTGGTTTCGGGGTGCGAGGTGAGGCAATCAGCGAACCAGTTGCCTTACAGAGCAGAACCAATCAAGGCTGCTCAAAGACGCCTCCTTCACCCTGAAACATCGCCTCTACAAGAAACGCAATTGGTCATTCGTGTTGCGCATATTCCTTAGAGACAGTTGGGTCGTAATGTGGCGAATATGGAGGTGCGCCATATTTATACTTGGGTAGTGTAAGATCAAAATAGAACGTATCATACACAGATTATTGTTCAACTCATAAAACGATGCAAAAAGGCTGTGTATGGCCTGAGATCTTACTACCTAAGCTTTGCCAACAATCAGTAAACACTGCCGACATGTGCCAAGTCAAAATCATGAGCAATTTTCATCGCTCAACCTCGAGAGCAAACTTCCCACCAACTTTCATGGCCAAACATCTCTAAAGTGAACGTCTCAGCAAAACATTGCATCACATTTCGTGAATGACGGTCTCTCAGGTAGGTCTGTCCTGCTTCACAATGACAATCTCACGTACTCATTCAGCAGTAAAAAGCTACCAAGAGATGAATGCACAGTTATAGCTATAACTACCCATATAGCATCGCTTGATCTCTGAAATGAGGTATTGAATTCCTATGCTAGCAGTTCTTCTTATTTCTTTAGATGCTCTCTACCAGAATCAACACGTACCTGAAATAGTCGTCTTGACTGGAACATAAATGTAAGTCAAAGGCATCCATCCTCTTGCTGGGATTGTTGTTGGGCGATATGAGTAGGAGCGAACTGCCGCAACGTTATGATTAAGGTCGATTGCAGAGAAACAGTCGAAGAATTGGCCATAACAATGTAGTATTAGGTACATAGAGGGTTTTGCAAGATTATATACATGAAAGGTACTGATGAGAACCCATTATTCAATTCCGTTGATGGCATCTTGGTAGATGCTATTCCGTGACGGCACGATAGATCGGCTACACCCTTCCGTCTACTGAGCACAACCCTCCTTCTTACCAGTAATCCAGTTTGTGGGTGCAGTCGAATACAAGGACGAGACCAAGTAGCAACTGACACCGTTGTGAGAAAAGCCAGCACAGTCGGACTCGGCGTTACACGCAGCAGCACAGTCGTCCAGAGTCGCGATGAAACCCGTCTCGACACTGAAGCCCCCGGTCATGATGTAGCCGCATTCGATCTTGAGACCGCCAACGCACTGGCCGTGTGCCGCAGGACAAGTGATACCCTGGGGAGGTACTGCAGCAACTGTAGGAACGGTGACTGCCTTGGTGGTGGTCTCAGCCGATGTGAAGGTTGTCACGGCAGTGGTCTCTGTAGTTTCGGCGGCAGAGGTTACCGATGATTCAATGATAGCAGTGCTTGTTGGCTCGGACGTCGAGGTCTCGTCGGGCACTGCAACGGAAGTCGACTCGAGGAGCGCGGTGGTGAGAGTTGTTTCAGAGAAAATGACAGAACTTTGGGGTTTGCAAGGTCCAGCTACAGCAACGGCAGCGGCCATAGAAAGCATGAGGAAACGAGTGGTGACCATGGTGAAGACCAGTGATTTTAAGCAACTAAATGAGTGACTAAAGAAGACAAGAAAAAGTTGAAGTTGGAGACCGAAAGGAAAGAGCCTGATTGTGCAATGTCAGGTCTCAGTCTTTATTTATCTCAGGGTCCCATCAATTTCCCCAGAGAAAAGTCTCATTTCCACCGAATGCATCTTCGTTAACTCTAACGGGGATGCTTGACTGCAGTGGGAAACGCATTTGCGGAATCGAATTTGACAGACCAGTAGTTTTGGAGCAAGCAATTCCGCATCATCTCTCCCCTGTGGTTTGCCACCATTCAGATAGCTTACATGCCGAATGGGCGTTACGCTAATGTATAACCACGGACCTCAAACTCAATAGCGCGAGTCAAGCTGAGCAGAATTGCTTTTCAGCCCTGAAATATCGTTATGTAAGCTTAATTAAATGGTGTGATTTAATATTAACAGCTAAAGCTTATTCCATATTCGGCTTGCACTTGAAACGTAGGGCTTATAATCCTTCTAGGCGGATAAGCTAGAAGTCGACGAGGACGGTTCCTCGTGATCGGGACCCCATCAGCTTCGGCAGATCGTTCGACTCTTCATCGCCAGCTTACTCGCTCTTTTCTTGCTATGGGATACTCAGCCTCTCTTTAAAGGTGAGCTCCTCGTTAAGCTGTGCACCCTCCTTCGCCAACCGATCGGCTTCAGTGTTCCATTCACGTGGAATCCTCCAAAGCTGAATCTTGACACCGTACTCATCCCAACACTCTACCTCCCCAAGAAAGACCTGCCACATATCCACATTGCTTACAACCCCTCCGCCACTTTTCCTCCAGCCCCTGCGCAACCATGCTTGGATCCACTCTGTTGCACCTTTGACAACGTATTCTGAATCAGTCGCCAGGACAAGAGTGGTGAAGCCTTCGCTGGCCCAGTTCCTGTAACGAAGGGCACCAATGATAGCTCGAAGCTCTGCTCTGTTGCTGGTTGGGTTGGCATAATCGCATAATGGACCTTGGTTTTCCAGGCGTTCGTTTACACTCGAAGTGGTGTTTCGTTCCTGAGGCCCGAAGACAAATGCCCATCCTCCCTTAGGCTCAGCTTGTCCGTTGCCAGGGCATGCACCGTCGGTGTAGATAAGAAAAGAATTTGGATCGTCCACTCGAATAAATCGTGTCACAGGTGGGTGAGCTTTGCGTCCAATGCCTGCAGGAAACAGGCTTTGGGGAGTTGCAGACGGTGGCGGTACAAAGACTGTTGGTAGGACTGATCTCTGCCTATAAACATTTCCATGCGGCGAATGGGATCTAGTCTGTCGATATCTAGAGATCCAGCGCGGTCGAGATCGTCTTCATATTCTTCTGGACGCCTCACTGGCCATTCGCTTGGGTCCTCGTCAAGGATGTCATCCATGAAACTGTAGTCCACGCAGCAGCGTCCACAAACGACCAAACCATGACTACCACAGATCAAACGACCATCAGGCAATTCAACTGGTGAATCGGGGGCCCAACTCATGTTGATGAAGTCTTCCCTGCTAGATGGATGATTTGCGTTGGTAGGAAAAATTACGTCTCGTGGAGAAACTGGTGTCTTGGATATGAGGCTTGAGGTTTTGGCAAAGGATCCTGCGCGTCTAGTCCTAAAGACAAAATTCAGCAGAAAATCAGACCATGATAATAGTGCCACTAAGATGATACAATTGAGTAAATCCCAAATAGGTCCCTGCTGTTTGATGATGTAGGCTTTGGCAGCCTGTGAAATGAATTTGGTTGGAGCTTGCTAACGTTAAGTGAGATCAACGCGCATTGGAAGCGCGCGGTGTTAGTTTTCTAACAAAACGACTTCCAGTCACTAAGCAATAGATATCCTAAGCAAAGTACTTCAAGTTAGTTCAGGCGCAAGTCTTCGCACGGACTCGTTCTCAATGAGCGTAGGGTAATAACTCAGATATTTGAGCTTCCATCATACAAACCCCAATACCAATAACATTTATGAAGAGATGTAATGAATTGGAGAGAAACAAGACGAAGCGTGCAGAGAAGGGCCAGAACCTTATTTCCCCAAGGAAAATCGATAGGTGGGCAATGTTTCCTTTGACTCAGACGATTGCATTCACACCGACCCGTTATGACCGTGGCATGATACGCAACATACGCTCAGCACTATAATGATATAAACCCTTCAGGTAAATATTAATCGCTTCGCGATAAAAACCCTCTTATTCTTGTGAAAGTGACCAGTAAGTTCTGTCGGCAACTACTGTCACGAGAGTCGTTCTTCAAAGGGCGGATGATAAAACCTCCGTGGACATTTATTCCTCCGACAGGACAGGTCACCCCACGGCAGTCATTGGTCAATTCTTGACCCTCCAGCTCTGTCAACAAATATCGATTGATAATCGTGACATGTATTTCTAGTCCTCAGCCGCATCATGACAATATTCGAGCTCAAATAGGAATTGGCAGGCAGTCTTGAAGACGAGCACTCAAAAGTTTTGATCTCCTGGTCGCGCGAAAGCCGAGACAATAGCGGAGAGGCGCGTATGATAGCACTTTATACTGCAGAAGGAAAATTGAAGGAGCCATGATGAAGCTTCATGGCACTCAATTGCAAGCCAATATCATATCATGAGCTTGGCGGCAGCATCTTACATAAAGGCTCACGCTTCACTCCGAAGACCCCAACGGAGATTCTCCAAAGCCTTTTAACTGAATCAAGTAATTGCAAGCGTCTCAACCCCATCATCAACACACATCTTCGACAGCCATGTTCCTCCCCCGCACTCCAACAGCGGCCTTTTCTTCCTCCGCCACTAAACCACGAGAGTATGAGGCGTCGAGGTCTGGACTGGATCTAGCAAATGTTGATCTGGGGGAATCCGGGGCCCCAGGAAAATCACCCATGGAGAAGTCCTCCCTCTAGCCACGAGACTCAAGATATATAACATGCCAGATCACTCGCTCAATTCTTGGCCCCCTCAGCACTCAACTCATCTCTACAACTCCTTGACAATTCATCATGACTGCCTATTCCAAGCGAGGAAGTATCGAGCAAAAGCCTGAAGACAACTTTGTCGAAATGTCTGTTGCCGATGGAGCTGAGAAGCCTGGTGTCCTTGTTGACCCAGAGGCGGATTACTCTGGTGCGATCAAGAAGACGGATCCAGCTGAGATTCGTCTTGTTCGCAAGTTGGACTTTCGCATCATGCCTACTCTTTGGGCGATGTACTTCCTCAACTACGTGAGTTTAGTCCTGGCTGTTGAGGAGACTGTGCTGATGTTGGTAGCTTGATCGAAATGCTATTGCCCAGGCGCGCTTGAACGGTCTGGAAGACCATCTTGGCCTCAAGGGAACGCAGTACAACACGTGTATCTCGATCCTTTTCGTCGGGTATGATGATTGCCTTTCCCGTTCACTGTGAATATGCTAACCTGTGATAAGCTACTTACTCATGCAGATCCCATCCAACATGCTCATCTCCTCGAAACGCGTCCGTCCCTCGCTGTACATGTCAATCTGCATGATGGGTTGGGCTGTCGTGTCAGCCTGCACCGCCCTTGTCAAAGACTACAAAGGTCTCGTCGTCGTTCGATTCTTCCTGGGTGTCGCCGAAGCCCCCTTTTATCCCGGAGCCCTTTACCTATTGGCAATTTTCTATACGCGAAAGGAGATTGCTATGCGACTATCGATCTTATACTCAGGCAACATCTTCGCGACATCCTTTTCCGGTTTGATCGCCGCGGCGACATTTGGCACGATTGATGGACACCACGGTCTCAAGGGCTGGCAATGGCTATTTATCATTGAGGGTGTCTTGACCTTTGCAGTCGGCATCATCGGAATCTTCACTCTGGCTGACAGTCCCCTGACCACTCGATGGTTGACCGAAGAGGAACGACAACTTGCACACGATCGAATGCTGCGCGATACTGTTGGTCTGGAGGAGAGCAAGGGAGCCCGAGCTGGTTTTCTCCAAGCTATCCGCGACCCTCGCCTGTGGCTCTTCTGCTTCATCCAGAACATGCATCTTTCTGCTTGTTCTTTCAACAACTTCTTCCCTACTGTTGTCGGCTCCCTCGGCTTCAACAGCACCATCACTCTGGTTCTGACTTGTCCTCCTTACCTCGTTTCTGGTTTCTTTGGATACCTCGCAGGATGGTCTTCCGGTCGATTCAACGAGCGAACGTGGCATATCACTGCCTGTATGGGGATGGCACTCGTCGGATACATCATCTCTTGTGTTACGCTCAACACGCCTGCGCGATACATTGCTTGTTTCTTGTTCGCCAGTGGTGCATATGCAGTCAACTCGATGATTCTTGGCTGGGTTTCCGCAACGCTTGGTTCGACAGCTGAGAAGAAGTCGGTCAGCTTGTCAATCGTCAACGTTATCGCCAACGCTTCGTACATCTACACTGCGTATCTGTACCCCAAGTCAGACGGACCGCGATATCTGATCGGAATGGCAAGCAATGCTGGGTTTGCGACTATGTGTATTGCAGGCGTCTGGGCTATGAAGATCTGGCTTGTTAAGACCAACAAGAAGCTTGACCGGGAAGGAAACACAAGCGCTACACGATACGCTTACTAGAGCCTGGCATGGGCATTCAATTACATTAGGCATGCTCTAATAGTGAATCATGTCATTCGTCGAAACGATTCATACCGTATCAATATTCCTTCGTCAGTTTATCACAATGGAGTCATAAACAATCACATGCCATTTCATTGCAATTATCTGTATGCGCACCGTGAACCAGAATCATCATCAATTTAACTTTGGTTAGTACATGCCTTTAGAGACCTCTTATCCTGACGGGCAACCTTCACCTCACCAATAGTCATGAGGCCCATAGTGCGCCTATGTTTGAACCCTGTATTCAATGTTGAAGGGGTCCGACTGTGAATGGATGGCACCTAGCCTCTCATCGGGGCGATGTAATCCGTGACGCATGGTTTCCTCTGACTGACAGATCCAGCAGACAGCATTGAACGAAAGCTGATGCAAAAGCGCATCAGGGAGGAAGCCAACCGGGGATCACGGCAGTGGACCAACCTATAAAAGTCGAACAAGGGCGAGCATGTTCTTCCAGTAAATATCTCGCACCGACTACATTCCGCTGGCCAAAGATCGCACCACAGCTCGCTGCATCTCAAATAAGTCTTCATCATTATAACTCGTTAATTATGGAGCATTATCCGTACGACCGCGATGAGCAGAACCCTGACCGCCCCCCATCTCCCCAGTTTCCAAATGACTGGGAGGGAAACACTATGGAAGTCAGAAACACTCACGATGGCCGTATCGAAATCCACCTAACACTGTTGGATTGGCCCTGCTCTACCTTTGTCTACATGGTGCCCTTAGACCGAGAAGAGGCCCAGCGACTGGTCTACAAGACCCGATGGGAACGGAAGCATTTTCTAAGCGAGAAGGTTCAGATGGGACTGGATCTCTTCACTGGCCGTATGTTCGATGATCCTGGCTTTTTGAGCCAGCTGAGGCAACTTGCACAGATATCGCATGATTTGTTGATGGGCGAGTTGACGTTGCATTGCCTTGCACGCTGGCCCCATGAGGCTGCCTTGGGACCCGAGGAGAGACGGTAGATGGTGGGTAGAGATTAGTCTACGATGACTCTCAATCTGAGAGTATCATTCCCTAATATCAGGGGTTTAGTCACTCAGGATCGTAACTAGTACTCATGATATTCTCATGACATAGGTGATTCAGGCGAGCGAAGATTATTGGTGAAGTATACGTGTGATGGCCCGTCTACTACAGCGCTCTAGCATCAGTAGTCCATAGAATTAGGGTCGACGATAGGGCGGCAACCACTATCAGGGGCACTGAAGCGCCTGTATTTCTTTCTCCAACGTTTGATCGACAAACCTCCACTTCTTGTCAACCACTGACGGATTCGACGAGATGCTCATACTTGCGCACGTAAAATCATGAAGGCTACAAAGGAAAAACATATTCAGTTTATCCACCGGCTAGGGCGAATGAGAGAAGACCGTGGTTAACGAAGGATTCGAACCTGCATATGCTTACACAACTACACTGTTCCCTGAACTGAGATAGAACTCTAGGGCAGAGATATCTGAAGTTGAAATAAGATTCAAACACGGCGATGGATTCGTGGAGGATTGATGGCCCGTGAACTCACCTCCAAGAATGCCATAAGCTCTAAGGTCGTAAGTCGTTTCTATCAGCCCTTATGCAGTGACGGCATTAGCTAGCCATTTTATGCACAGCAGTCGAACGCGATGGGTCAATTGCCATGGCCCCGATCAAATGTGAACCGGAATGAAGCACACCGCCAATTTGCACATATGGCGAGCTGTCGAATGCTTCAGCTATATATCCATAGAAGGCATATTCAACCAGTCCCTCATTGAGCACCAAACTTTTGCTATGATGTCGTGCTCGGATCTGCCGGTTTGTTTTAATGGGGAGAAGATCGCCAGTTAGTTCGAAGCTGACTTTGGACTAAAGAATACGACAGCTCACTTACGTTCTCTAATGAAACTTCTGTTACCCAACAAGGTGGCCTAGGCGATATTTAAGACTGGAAAGTATGGGCGTAAACATATTATATACGAGCGTAATGGATTCGCAAAGACTTGAAAAACCACAGTCTGAAATCACCATCACTTTCAATCTGGAATGCACGTGATCCGCCTATCATCAGTGTTCCTAGACCTTTCCCTCTCATTGCTAGATGGGTAATTCACTCACCGGCTGATCGAAAGTTTGTAATTGCACGGAGATAGTTTGGGTTTCCTAAATTGATGACTAGCGTTATCTTGGAAAAGCGATCTATGATCGAAATGGCAACTTTGCTTTGACTCTGACGGCGCAATGCATATGTTGTCTCACGATCCAAGGTTGAAAAGTCATTTCAAGACCATTCATTCGTCAATGGATAGTTGACAGCTTGTTTCCGTATCTACTAATTTCTTACTCGTGGAGTCGTGGCGTAAAGGCGTCAACCGTGCATGTTATAGCTGATGCGCCAAGCGACATGAGACATACAGGACACTATTGAAAGCGCCAAGTGGCAATTGGACGCCGTCCGGGATGCTGATCCCTGATCCTCAACAAAGCCCTCAGAAACTTGGTTTTAGTGTAGATCAATTACCTGGCTTCAAAGTATGTGTTTTGATGCAGGAAAGATCAGCCAGGAGCTGAAAGCTGACGGCAAACTAGGGGATAGTCTGGACTACGTTTTTTGTCTCATCGCTTTGACGTTGATTGTCGGTGAAGTTCTTGGGCAATGTAGCAGCTGCAGACTTGGGCAGCCTTTAACAATATGAACAGGATGAGAATTGGGCGGAAGTTTTTTGATTCGAAGTATTTATATCGAGGTCATTCTACACGGTAGCCTCTTTTCTTTCCTCATCCAACAGCACAACAAGCCTTATCCTACAAATACCTCATACTTAACCTTTGCATTTACATATTCAAGGTCAGTCACTTATATGTCTTATTCAGTACCGAAAAGCCTCTAACTCTTTCACAGATGTCTTCTGCGCAGGGATCTATCCAATCTACTCAGCCTGGTAAATTCATCGCGACATTCAACATCGACGGTAGTCTTTACCTTTTTTCAGGCAACGTCATCCCGCCAACTCAGCCATTCGGAAGCCAGGCTGCGACCCTGGAGTACAACTCTGTTGAGAGCCTTGACGGGTCTCAGCAGTTCACCGGAACAATCGGAAGTCGCGACGAGGCCTTATTCAGATTTGATGATGGCACCGTGATCAAGGGACCTCTTGATATTCCGGTGAACCCTGCTTCTCATGTTAATGGTACGGGATCTTGGGCCCAGGGGTAATTTATCTCGATTATAATTCGAGAGGTCACAGATCCCGGAAGGGAGAGATTGTGTAGAAGGAGGGAGCGTATGCAAAATCAAGACCTATTTCGCGCCCACTCATAATAGACTAGTCAATGCTACACGATGTTCCTAATGACAAATTCCAGTAAGATATCACAGTGCATGGCGAAAAGCTGTCGGTGAAGGTTTAACAGGAATAAGTTGAGGCCGTTATTCACAGCAAGGGTCAATACTTTCCCAATACTGGGCCAGATTTGAACTGAGACGCATGCATCATGACTTGGATATCCTCCGCTGTATAACAGTAAGTCTAATATCCCACTGAAATGGCTTAAATGAAGGCCAGCTGGAAGTCTGGAGAGCGTATACTGGCAACATAAAAAGACATATAAACACTGCTAAGATTGATAAAATATGACCTGTGAGCTTGACCCTTCCATCCTCTCGTCAGCATAGGAGACGACCCGATCTTTGAACTCTTCGAGATCAAACTGCGTTACCCAACCTTGCTCCTGAAGGGCCTGTACGGCATACACGATCCAAGTCACACAGCTCTGCTGCGGATGTGTGTTCTTTACCGGTAGAGATATCGAGTGAAACAGGCCATCTAGTTGAGCAAACGTGACATCCTCTGGCACTTCTCCGATAACAATACACCCAAGTGGTTTGACGTTTTCATCAGGCTTGACATTTTCCTCGGCTCGGAGCCACCAAGTCATGGTAGGGTTGTGCATTCGAAAAGTAACTGGATTGATCTCGGATACATCGGTAGCAGAGAAGGCGTGATAGTCGCGTTCCTCGGGACCATCGGGCATGATGATGATGCCCCAGTGATAAGCCTCATAGCCAAAGACTCGCCGCTTGTCCCCGCGAGAGTAGTCACCCCGGTCATACAATGCCACAGCGACTTGCTGTACCATGGCGAACAACTGCGCTTATCAGTCTCCTAGTACTGCGATACTGCGCGGTGACTAACCAGTTGAAGGGCTCATCCGAAGCCTGAAAGCTCTAAGAAACACGATTGGCTTTGGCAGAACACGATGCGGGGTAGTTGGGACTCGATATCCTGGTGCCAGACCAGGTTCTTTCAATGACCAGCTTCGCTATCCACGGGTTGCGCCGTCATCAACAAGGGATTGGGCTGGAGTTGAGGCGCGCGATATATGAAACTGATCATCTTGGAATTTCTCCGCGCCCAACGTTGAAAGTGGAGTGACGATCGACATCGCTGGCAACGAAGATTCGTCGAAAGCTGGCACGTGATCAGAAGCGAGAGCCAATGAGGCGCCGAACAGTTCACTCAAGACTCGAAAAGAGGAAACAGAGTGGACATGGAAAAAGGTGCAGTGAATATAGAAAGCAGAAGCTAGTAATCTCGTAAACATCGTATTGCTGCCACAATACGAGACAGCAACTTGCACCGTAAGCTTGTTGGCGTAGGGCATCGGCTGATATCAGCCGGAGTGGATTTTATGCACCTTGTCTCTGGGGAATTGCGATATAGAATTTTCAGCCAGGGCATAGCCTCATGCAGTCACTCAGATCAGCTCGAAAAGGCTGGCACGGTGTCCCGGATAAATAATTCTATCCACTGAGCTTACTTGGTCTGAGGATTCTCGCGTTCGGGCGTGGCCCTCTAATGCCGGCTTACTCTATGTCACGCGACACATTAATTACAATGCTCCTCTTTAGCTTTGTGTTTTCGTTCCCAACGTGAATGGCTGGTGTAAGTCTGCCCCAATGTAGTAATGGCCGTAAGGGTGTCGCGGTATAGGCTGTTCGTTTCAGCCAGTATTGACCATTCTAAGCGGGGCTTTTGTCGAGGGAAATGCGACTGGGTTTGGCTTCAAACTTGAAGCTTGATCGAGAAATGCGGAGAACGACCGTGGTCATAGCAACGGGGACCTCGAAGTGAAGGTAGAAGGGTGCTTACTTTGGAGGGACTGGGAAATGGCCGACTGTTATGTTGCCTGACAAAAGATGCACAATGCTGCAGTTTTCGTTTAGCTAAAATTTCACTGAATGAAGTATAAAAGCCGTCTTGTTTCCCGGTATATTAAGGCATTATACAATAAAGCAACTCCATCATCTCCATCGTCAAAGAATATCATCACCAAGACAAGTCTCATTCATCATGCACTTTCCAACTCTTCTCGCTGGTCTGGCCGCTTCCTCTACCGCTGTAACCGCCATCCCTGCTGAAAGTCCTCATGTCGGCGTCGCAATCCTCACCGTCAACGAACCAGGGGACAGTACCCTTCCTCTCAACGTCCCTCTCGGTGTTCTCACCCACCAAAAGAACAACAAGCTCACAGAGCTGGAGTTTGTCAACGTATACTCTACTGTGAAGGGCATCAAGCTCCCCAAGATGGACCAGATCAGATGCCAGATGTACAAAGATCAGTATGGCACTGAACCTATCACCAAGGATCTCGCTTCGGAGAATGGTGTTGTCAGTAAGAAGCCGATTGACCTTGGATGGGTTCTCTGCCGTGTCAAGGCGCAGAGGTAGGCTAGAAGAGTTGGAGTTATTTGAATGTTTTATGTGTTCCATCACGGGGCCTAAACATCAAAGAAATGATCTAGTCTATTGATAGTAACTTCAATTTGATCAAAATCAATATTGTGAGAGACTTTGTAACCGCAATTTCGTGCTATCCTACTTAGCGTATATGTGTCTCGTAGACGATTAATGGCAGTGTGAGACTCTCCGTCGGCAAAGTAGTCGTAAATCTCGTCACACCAAGGCTAGAACAAGTCGAAAACTCATCCGCGAAATCACAGTACGTAGCATATTTAAGTGGCTGGACAGGAAGGATGGCAGTAGCCTCATCATTCTCATCGCGGGGAGCAATCTTTCTCGTGACTGGCATGACATTTTCAGTGAAGTGATGCGCCGGATGACGAGACGTTCGCGGACCTCCGTCACAGTGGTTAGGGCTTGGTAACATATTGGTGGTAGTCGTAAGCGCGCCGATGCGAGGCTCACGGTAACAATTTTTTTGGTCTGAACATTGTTCTCCATGAACAGCTCTGCGTCAGTGAGAATGTACACTCGACCTCACAAAGTGCCGCAGCAAAGGTAATTGTTCAACTTGGGCACGAACTCCCTATGCTGATTAGAGCCATTCCACCTACCAACAACAAAGAGGCTTTCGAACTTGCGAGCGTTGGTGCTTCTCGCTGTAAACTCCTGAACTCCAATTGCGGTTCGGTCGTCAATAACATCCAATAGCGTAATTGGTTTAGTGGTAAAATTCTCCGTTGCCATTCGAGCAGCGTCGGGGAGCCCAGGGTTCGATTCCCTGATTACGCATTACCATCTCTGAAGCTTCAGGAGTTTCTCTTTTGCTGTTCGTGATTCATTTTTGTGGTGTTTTGGATGATTCAATTATGCTCAGCAACATGCGTAGTTCTGCCTTCCTTTGTCGGTTGATCGAGGGGAGGTAGGGCAAACTTACAGGGCATCATAGCGGTCTTGGGGCATGTGGCCCACTAATTCCTCCGACGCCTAACCAAGTGCTGCATCAAAGTGTCAGATCAAACGATGTTCATCTCACAACTTTATGTTCCATGCCATTACGTTCTGTGAGGCTTTAACTTTGGTTTCTCAGAAACAGCCATAAGCGCTACTTGTTAAGGGATTAGTGGTTAGATCTTCTGCACATCAGCTGGAGCCTGGTTGTTCGCCATTACTGACAAGTCTGTGGACTTACAGAATCATGACACACTCAGTGATATTTTCACATATACCCAGCTCCAAGTGTCGTCCAAAGGCTCAAATTGCTACGGAGAAGTCGGCTGCAGCTTCCAACCTTCTTGCACATCTTCAGAACTCATATTCTCTCCCTCATGCTCCGCATATCATTCTTTTCCTTTACGCGACGCGTGTTACCGGCACGCTTCTGTTTATTTGATACCCCATTTTCTGCCCCTCATCGCCCCTACTCCAGCGCATCACCTAAGCCTATGTCTACGCCAAGCAGCACATATAAGTACATCGAAGAAGTTGAGCTGATCGAAGATTATCGACCTGGAGGCTAACATTCTGTTCAGATTAACGATACTCTGTATCATGACCGTTACCAGATAGTGCACAAACTTGGACATGGTACATTTTCAACCGCCTGGCTTGCCCTCGACCGAACATCATCCACCTACGTTGCAGTGAAGGTTGGAACTTCGGACGCAGATAAAGATGAAGTCGATATTCTCTCGAAGCTCGCAATGGCGGATACACACGAAACAATGATCCCGCAAGTTCTTGACAGTTTCATTATCAAAGGGCCCAACGGATCACACCCATGTCTTGTCACGACACCTGCACGAGGTAGCCTCATGGATACAAAAGATGCTTCTGACTCAGGCCTCTTCCAACTAGACGTGGCCCGTTCTCTGGCTGTTCAAGTTATAAAAGCTGTGGCCCATGTTCACTCGCGCGGCTATGCCCATGGAGGTTAGTTTCTGATGCTTTCATCCAACCATTTACTAAAGTCTATCGCAAGATCTCCACTTGGGCAACCTATTACTACGACTTCCAGCCTCGCTCAACAACTTGTCGATCGAGCAGTTGTATGCAAAGTTCGGTGCTCCATTACGAGAGCCAATTGTTCGTCTAGACGGGTCTCTAGAGCCATTACCAACTGGTGTGCCTTCTCATGCTGTTCTCCCTGTCTGGCTTGGCTTACCGAGTGATGATATCTCCCTGTGCGATGCCAAACTCTTACTGAGTGACTTTGGTGCCGCCTTCCGGCCAGCAGACAAGACAAAATGCGAGTCCAATGCGCCCCATGTTGTCCGCCCTCCCGAGTCTTATTTCGAGCCAACAAAGCCTCTCACCTTTGGATCAGATATATGGAGCCTCAGCTGTCTAATATTTGAGTTGTTTGCCCATCGCTCCCTCATTGATGGCATTATCGCTCCCCAGGACGACATCACTGCGCAACAAGTTCACCTGCAGGGAATTCCACCACCTGAATGGTGGGACAAATGGGGCAAGCGATCAAAATGGTTTGATAGTAAAGGTCAGGCGCTCAGTAACGAGCGGGATATCTGGTCATGGGACAGGCGATTCACCCAATGGATACAAGAGCCGAGGAGATCGGAGGGTATGGAAACCCTCGACTCAGAGGAGGCGGCTGCGCTATTGGACTTACTAAGACGAATGCTTGCATGGAAGCCTGAGAGTCGACCTAAGGCGCAGCAAATCTTGGAATCGAGGTGGGTGAAGGATTGGGCTTTGCCAGCCTACAACAAAACCAAGAAGTAGCAAAAGCATGAAACTTTGCCGGCCTGAGGTATATGCTTCCGTTAGAAAATGACCAGAAAAAGGATTAATAAGCCTATCTGGTCAGTTGAGGATCGGTGAATTGGCATTGTCCGAAGTGTTGTACAGACTTTGAGGCGGTGAAACGTTGTGACTCTTATCACCTTGGCATATGCCCATATACCCAGCCACCACGGGACCCTCGGACACCTCCATCACCGTCCCACGCATGCCGAAGTCCCTCAAAATAAGAAAAGTATCAGTTGATTCCAAACCAATTCAGGCCATTTATTTTATCTAATCAGTTATATTCGGACTCCACGTCATCCCCGGCATTTGAATCTCTTCCGCGCCCCCCGAAGCGATGATGTCAGCAAGCCCCCACACGAACCCCTGTCCAAGGCTGAGAATTCGCATTCGTCACAAGGGTTGTGAGGTGTTTCGAGATGGCGATTGGCCAGAGTCCGAGTCTATTTTTGTGATCGACGGATTGAGGAGCTGGGATTCGTCCACGCCACGGAGCAAGCCTCGTTCTGACTACTCAGCGAGTGGCTCATGTTAGACAGGACTTACGAAGCCTCACGGAAGCCATGGGAGTTCCGTCTCTTAAATATGTATGCGTTGGCGTTCGGATATCTGGTGGCAATTCATCGCAGCCGCATTCGGTCTTTTTTAGCTCCTCGTGTTTTGCATGTTTTTAGTTCGTTCGTTTTACAAGCGCTCTACGTCAGTTTCAATGGATAATTACGAAGACGATTTTCAGAGCACGCCAACTGGCAAAGTCTCAAAGGCGAAGAAGGGAAAACCGGTTCACGTGTGTTCCGAATGTCAAAAGGTGCGTCGATGTCTACAAGAGGTAGATTACCTGCTAACAAACCAAGGTCTACACTCGAGCTGAACATTTGAGGTACAACTTCTACACTTACACTCGAGACGAAGACAGTATGCTCACAACCTGATAGGCGACATCAATCTTCACACCAAGAGCCCCAGTTCGAATGCCCGGTATGTCAAAGACGTTTCCATCGCAAGGATCTACTAGAAAGGCACTACAAACGGTGAGTTGAAAAGTCTCTGCGACCAAGAAACGCTGCTGACGATAATCTGCCTAAGACATGAAGAAGGAATCGACGAGCCTTCTGGCTCTGGATACATGGAGTAGGCGTATCGTTGAAGGAGTTTGGGGATTTGTTTCATTATAAATTCGGTTATCATTAGTAAAGTACACGAATGAGGCGACGAGAAATAGATGGATGTAATTTTATGAGGGACGATAGTGGGTAAATAGCTATTGATTGAATATTGGTTTAGACAATAGATAAACTGTATATACAAGTCAGTCTCAACGAATTGGAATTCATTCATATGTCACTTGACCAATGTTGAGATCATTGGGGTACTTACTCTCCAACGGAGCTATATGCCAAGTCACTACTCATCCAAAATGCTACATGCCCGAATGGCCAGAGAGTAGATCCAAACTTGTTGCAAGTTCTTAGTTCTTAGCGCAGAGTTCAATAATTTTCTCAATTGAAGTGATACAGTGTTATGATGATACTGCGATAAGTTGTGAGTTCCTAGAAACCAAGAAGCAAGAAAATCACCAGTAGGTAGGCGCGCGTATCTTACAGGGTAACACAGCCCCAGTCTTCTCCGCCTCGTGTCACCGTATTGGCCACCTGCTATTGAACAGCCCCCCTTACTATTTTAGTGGACGCCCCTGTTTTTAAGCAAAAAATAATATTGTAAAAATTCTTTAACAGTTGTCGTATTGGGTTACCAGTCTGTATATCCCCGATGCTCATCAACAGGCCTTTCCTAGCAGACACGACACCTTGCCAGGAGAGAAGGGAAGATCTCACTTTCCGGTCTCTGAACACAAAACCTAAGTCAGCAATATTCTCTATCATACTTTGCCTGGGGCTTAGCAATGAGGTAAATTTGTGATATTGAAGGTAATCCCTCGTAGAAAGCACTATTGACACTGATTCATAGCGCAATTACTGTCCCAAACATGGCAGAGAAGCCAATACGCCCATACCAAGAAAAGGGATCAGACAATGAGGGGGTTCTTAACTTTATCAGCTTCAATAGCACCCAGATAACAGCGGCTACAGTTTTGAGGAGTATAAGCTGGGGTATTACTATAAAACGAAAACGAAAATCTCTGCGAACCTTCTCACCGACCGATATACCGTGCCTCATATAGCTCAAGGAAGACCTTTGGATCTGTTTGTCTGCCGCTAATTTATCGATGAAGCGAAACTAACTTTGACAGACTCCGTGGGCCCAGTACTTGCATCTCAGTTGGCTCGACTGACGAGGCGAGGGCAGCCAATACGTGGTCACTGCCTATGGCATTGATCTCACGCCACTCCCCATACTTGAAAACAATGTCCTCGAGTTCTGGTTTCTTCCCCAAATCGCATGTTAACCTCCCGGATCTTGATGCTGTGGCATTGGCCTTTTTGTGGAATGGTTGTACTATGGAACTTATGATGACTTCCAACTACCGTCATCTTCGAATATTCATGCACGATGTTGGATTCTTGGCGACAAGCTCCTCTGCAATGAGTTCAAGAACCACGCTATGGGCCGTCTGTATAAACAACACATGGAGTTTTCGGTGACTTGCCAGGATGTGGAGTTTGTATTTGCGAATACCTCTGCAGCTTCAGAATTAAGACAATTTTACGTGGATTTTGTTAAACAAAACTTCTCGGATCCGAAGAAGCTGCGTGGACCTGTTGGAAACTGGGATGCAGTCTTGCAGAAGGATGCAGACCTTCGCATTTCATTGCTCTTAAGCATCCGGCAAGATCCAATTTTGAGCCACCTGAAATATCTGAGAGACTATCTGGATTTCGACGAAGTCTTCTTCACAGGGATCACACCGCCAAATGTACAATCTATACAATTGTCAGTCCGGCAGAAGAAGAAGAGGAACAAGAAAAAAAATTCAATGGCTAGCACTAAGAGTGCGGAAAGTGTAAGTAAAAGAACAGTGAGGTGTTCGGCCTGGAGTGGATTCTATGGCATAGGAGTATGTCGAGGATCCTCAGGACCATAAGATATAGAACGACAGAACTTTGGCTAACAAATATTATAGGCCGAGTCACCTCATTCTAATGTCGGAGCCCCGAGTCTCAAGAAGGAATCTCCTGTTTGCAATGGATCTGAGTCAGTACAAGCTCCAGTCGGTGATCATGATACCAAACCGGTTTGTCTGAGCCAGGAAACGGCTACGGCCCCGCTCCAGACGGTAGAAAGCAAGGAGCGTACCGAGGGTAGTGTCAGGCCGGAGCGAGTTATGTTATGAGAGAAGAGTTCTTGAGGATCTCTCTAAAAGAGAATGAACGAGTAATCGCTCCATGGGATAATTTGCTGGTTCCTATAATAGGCAAAAAAGTGTATCAGCCCGAGCTCGAATCCGCAGTATAGAAGTGTTGTAAGCCTCCATGTGCTAGGAAATGTAAGCATATGCACTCTCTAGCAGTATCCCGAAATCTCGATTTTAGATCTTAAGAGTTATCATGTTGCCCAAATCTCGGCATAAGTCAGGAGGAGGCACAGCAACAATTCGGCGCCATGTCAACACTGGGAATAAAATACATGGTAATTCGAGAATGTAAATGTAAGAATTAATTAACACTGTTACGTTCATATCCCAGTTTAGTAACCCGTTGTTTGCTTTACGGATATTGCAGGTATCAATGGGGGCTGGGCCTGTCAGGCCAAGCTCCTCCTCCATCAACAAAGCCGGGTCGCAAATCAATTGCCCCCATTGGTTAGCAAGACTGCGCAGGTGTAGCTTCAGCTGGTCTATATAAACTACGACTAATGATCAGTTCGTACATACGACCAAAGCTCGTAGAAAATACGGGATCCCGTCCGCTCTCCCATAGTCAAGCTGCGAAGCGCTGGATTAGTAGTTGGGTCGGTGACGACCAGCGAATCCCCGGTGTTGTATGTTTTTTGCGATTTAGCTATTCTGAACGATGAGGCAAGACATTCGAAATAAATCTCTTTTTATCGCTGTTCAGTATTTAATTGCTGGCACTTTCTGATTTATTCTTCTGGCTCTGACTCTTCCACTGGCATCTCAACCCCAAGCCCCACTAGAAACTCCGCAATGTCGGGTTTCTCGCGAGAGCATTCTAATAAATCCTCCTCTTCTAGAGCATTGATATCTGCACCGTGACTAATGAGCAGTCTTACTGACTCCAAGCACCCATATACTATCGCATGCGCCAAAGGTGTAAGTCCATCTTCATCGACTGCAGCGACATTAGCCCCGCATTCCAACAACCGCTTCACTGTATGTGACGAATCTCCAATCTCAGCTGCGATATGCAACGCTGTTTGTCCGTTGGCCGCTTGAGCCTCAATGTTGTCACCACGATCAACAAGCGACTGGATCAGTGTCTCCCTGGCTCCAAAATGAGCAGCGAGGTGAAGTGGACTATATCCTCGCGTATAGCACCTCCATCTCTCCTCCTCAGCCTCAAATTCATCATAGCTCTCTTCATCGATGTACGGCCATGCTTCAGCAGCTTGAAGGTAAGAGTCTACCGACCTATGTGAGGTTGTCATTTTTAGGAAATCTCCGTCGTAAGGCAGCGATGGCAAGGCTGCGAGACTTGGTGCAAGAGTTCTGGCGGCATAGCAGAGAAACGGATGTGCCTTCAATCTCTCTTTGAGCTCTTGAGATGACCTGCACGCGCCTTCGTGGTCGCCTCTTGTCAAGTATAGGAACGTCGCCTTGATGTGTCGCGCATGGTATATGTCGTCAAATACTTCATTTCGCAAGTAATCCAGCAGCAATGGTGATCGCAATTTCATGACCTTCGTTTGAGAGTCGATAAAGGCAAAACTGGCGCAGGCGTTGGAGATTTGTGTGAGAGTGAACACTGTGTTGTCTTCATCTCTGATACCCCAGGCGATGAGAGCCTCCCATAGCATTGATGGGGTAAAGGTGTATCCGTTTTCTTCGCCATATACCAGATAGTAAAGCGAGCAGAGAGTCATCTCTGGATATTTTGAGGCCTGGATCTCGTTGACTAGTCCTTTGCAAAAGGTTTGGGAGACATCCACACTAGAATTTGGTGACCATGACTCTAAGAGGTTGAGAAAATCCGTGTTCGGTTGCGATGCGATGTTGCTGAACCATGTCGGTATGATCGGAAGAAACCTAGCAGACTTTAGCGGACGTTACCATAAATATACAGCAAGGTTTACCGGCCGTCAGCCATGTCCGTAAGTTTCTGACATGGAAACAGTCTGGTATGGGAATCATCCAGCACTTCTGCATTTGTAGGTGCCTCGTCAACAGCTCTGGCGTGGTATAGACTCAAATCTTCATTGGTGGCGCGTGCTGTGATCGTGTTGATACCAAAGGCGTCAGAAAGCGCACGTGAAGGCAGACCCCGACTGGTCAGCATTATTTGGGCTTGCGTCTTTTCTTCCAGCAGAATTTTCATCAGTTCCTGTAAGCCAGCCTCATTTGAGGAGTCGACTCCATCTAATATGATGATAATCCTACAGAACGCCGATGCCAGCATCTGCAGTATAGTCACGGTAGTTTCGATATCTCCCAAGCCATCGTCAAAAGCCTCCAAAATTTGGGCTGGAAGCGCAGACCTCTCCGGAAGCTGTGATACCAGCTGTCTAGTGATTGACCGCAGGGCAAGGTTGTAATCAGCGAGGTTGAACTGCAGCTCATGTCTGCCAAAATGGTATACGGCGGCCCCGGTACTTGGCAAGATCTGATCATCTAATACGCGGCTCACAAGATTTGAGGTAATAAAAGTCTTGCCCGTTGCGCCTGATATTCGTTAGCCATGCACGACGAAGTGATTGACGTAGGTGAGATACTTGGTCCATGGAGCCAAAGCACGCGACCGTGATTCCCGCTCAGCCAATCATTTGTCGTCTCATGGTCGAAAAACCACTGCGCGACCCCGGGAATACGCGCATCATTGAGAAGTCGCTGTTGAGTGGCTGATTGATCACCCGGATTTAACCTTCGAAGCAGGATCTTCCGGTCACTCAGTTGCATTATGAAATCAGTCATGCAAGTATGTATAAACGGTTAAATGTTTAATAACTCAGGGCTAGGTATTTATCTGATGTTACCTTGCACGATTGATCGTGGCTCAGCGGAGAAATTCACAGCCGCTACTCAAGGATTGGCTGCGTCGTATAATCATCATCCCCACTCGCTAGTTCTGAAACATGCTCGTATTACAAACAAAAAGGGAGCCTGGCCCAGGCATCAACTAACTAATTTATTCCCTAGTCGTGAGATTCCGGAAGATCAAATCAATTCTCTGTTTGCCCTTCGGGTCATATCTGTCCACGTATTTCTCCCCAAAAGGTTGCATCCAAGTGTCTGTAGAACACATAATCAGTAGAGGCCACGCAATAGGCAGCAGAATTACTCACCGTATGTCCTCTGAGGCTTCGTGTCGCAAAGCCAGATGATAGTGTCATTGACACTGTCTTTGAGATCACTTTTCGGAAAGGCTTTGGCAATTGCAGCATAATCCTCTTTCGAAACATCATAAGCTGGCCCCGAAAAGTCCATTGCGATGCCTTTGGATACAACCTGCACATCAAGTTCCTTGAAATATGATATAGACCTTTCTGTATGAAGCGCGATCGCATTTCATTCCAGCTGGACATTCCTCTCATGCCAGAACCTTCCATCTTGATGCTCTTGTATGAACTCACGCGCTGCGAAAGCCCCGTCTACTTCGAACCGACGGTCAGTGCTGATAATCGGCGACGCTTCTGTCGTGTCCCAGCCAAGGTCGTGCAAGAGGGTAGCGACAGCGTGAACTTCTAGGTCGACTCTGTCTCTGAGGGTTTCATTGGAGTTGATCATGAGAACTCCGTGGAGCCACGACCGCATGACGTGCTTGTAGATGGGGTAGATACTATGCTCCAGCACAAATGCTTCAGCATCCTGAACGATTGGCGTGTTGATGACTGTTATACTAGCGACTTTTCGCGTGGAATATGACAGTTAGTTAGTGTTAGCTTCACAGTTGCCATGGGAAAGGGCAGCAAGAAAAACAATAGCTCCAATCTGATAGATGAACAAGATGAGGTTATTTGAACGGTACTTCTCAGTTCAGAGGGCTCCATCATATTTATTTGGCCTCCGAACAATACATAATGCATGCGATTAGAAATCACCACGTTAGTGGAATTAATCATTCACCAGCCTTGAGCAAAAATTGCTGACGTGAGAATGTGCAATGCATAAAGTGAAGTCCTACGGACCAGCGTTATAGAGTCGCTAAAGAGAGACTAAACTTCTTGCGAGGTTCCTCGGTATTGTTTAGTGTGCTATGGCAGTGATAAACTATTTAAGTAAGGGGAACTGAAGACATACAGTCTTGTACTGGGGCAAAAGAATCACTCAACCTGCACAGTGTTGTATCAATATTCCAACGGATACGCGTTATAATGTGTCGCTTTTATACGTGCACTGATTTATTTCAAGGCTTAAGCCCATGGTTTTTAAAGGTATATGGTGATCTATAAGTATTTGCCCCGGGGCTCTAATCTCTGTCTATTGTAATGCCTATCAATAGATAGTCTGCTTTTAAGACCTAGGTGGGTATTGCATTATCAAACCTTACTAACCTCTTGAAGCGGCCAAACCATTTCAGGAATGCGATATCCCAGTCTATCCATGTAGTACGAGGTATCGAGTCCGTGAACTCTCCAAGCAATGACTCTCTCCCCACGCTGTTCCACTAAACCAAAGTTAGGCTTCATGATATCCAGATGGGGACTCACATGTCTCGAAGCATCGGGCATCTCCCAAGTTGACATCATGAGCAGCTCATCTCCGGTTAAGAGAGTCATCAGCTGTACGAACTTGTCATTCGAAACCGTGATGACTTCAATATCGCCAGGCTTCATCAGCTGACAGCATTGACGAGTACCTGGCTGGACGTCCTTTGACTTTGATAGCGCGAAAACTGTCCATGGTGTCCATTTACCCATGAATATGTTGAGGGGGAACGGCTGAGGGGCAGTGCTTGAAGGGATCGGATGACGCCTAAATAGGTAAGAAGTTGCAGCTTTGCGGCTCAAGAGAAATGACACTAGATCGTGTGCAATCGAGAGCCTAGGATGGGGGTTGACGGTGGCGATCTGGCCATTCTCATCAGTAGCCTCCCTGCGGACAAGATCGATGGCTGACTTTGTACGCATTTCCTCTTGCTTACGGTATTTCTCATTCTTCATTTCATGACCAATTTCATGTCTTTCAGAATAAGACTCAATGAACGCCAAAACATCGAAGTCCTTATCGGCCTCGACATCCGGTCGTTGACTTGGAGCACCTTCCCGCTTCTCCTCAACATGCTTCATCATAAATGAGTTATGACGGTTCATAGTGCAAAATGTCGCTGTAATTTTAGATTTGTTGTTGTTTGGCTGGTAATTATGTGGTAAGTTAACGGATTCAGACACAATAATCGGAAGTCCAGGCTCTTAAATACTAAGAATGACACATCCGCGCAATGCGGTGTTCTGTTCTCATGTTCAGCATCATGTCTTAAGATTGTCAAAGGGCTTTGTGTTGACAAAGGGCGATGCTTTGGAGTGCTGGACATGAGCATTATGTCCCAAACATCAAGGAACAAAGAATAGTCCACCAGCACCCAAAGGCTATGAAGACAAGTCATTGTAGTTGGACGAACATGATGCTATCTGAACAATCCAGCTTCCATGCCAAAGCAAGACACTTCAATGGTAGCTCAAATCCGTCTAGCGTGCACTAGGAACTTTTGCATCTTAAGCTTATTCATATGGTTCATGATCCCTGTCCCCAAGCTCTTCATCCACCTTCCGAAACCGTGCAACCTCAAGAAATAACTCGCCAATGCCCAATTAAAGCCTCTCGGCATTCTTGGTCTCGCGGGGTTATCGTTCTTTGCCAAGATGACCCTCATTTGGTGCAACGTCGATCGGGCTTGGTCACATTTTAGTGCAGCAAAAGTTCGACTCTCGTTGGTGCAAGCAAAAGTGCCTGGGAGCCGTCACCGCTAGCGATAAGGCCTCCGCTAGACAAATCTGCTGGCGATCATCATAGCAGCTCCTTGGCTAGATATGACCTTCCAGAAGCGAAACTGTTTCCGTGAACTTGTGTTCGTCATGATTCCCCGCCATGGATTGTTGTGCTTGGCGCTGCAATTGCCTCTGATTGCGTGACTTGTTTATCTGTATAAATAGAGACTCTCCGCCTTCGTGCTACCCCCCGCTTTCGTTGTTACGACCAGTTCGAGTTTCAAACATCGTCAACATGAAGTTCAGCACTGGTGTCGCTACATTGTTGGCGCTGGCTCCCGGCCATGGCCTCGCCAAGTCTCATAAGCTGGAGTCCAAGAAGATCCAAGCTGACATGAAGACCAAGAAGTGATGGCCCTCGATCCTTGTACCAGCGAAAAACTGCTAACAATATGCAGCCTCATGTCAAACCTCGAGGCCTTCAATGACATTGCCTTTGCCAACGGCGGGAACAGAGCCTTCGGTCTTCCCGGATACGACGCTTCAGTAGACTACATCTTCAAGCGCATCTCCAAAGTAAAGAACGCCAAAGTCTGGAAGCAAAACTTCCCCGCACTCTTCGCCTTTGTAGACTCAATTGAGCTCAAGGTTGACGACACGCCCGTCTATGTCTACGGCCTGACTTATTCCCCCTCAACCTCCAAAGAAGGCATCACCGCCGAGATCGCGCTCGGTCCCGAAGGCGCAGCAGGTTGCGACGCTTCATCATACGATGGTCTCGATGTCAAGGGTAAAATCGTTCTCGTGCAGCGCTTCCGCTGTCCTACTGGCGGAACTCTTGCTGGAAGAGTGATCCCCGCTGCTGCAGCTGGGGCGTCTGCTGTCATCATCTACCACGACCTTACGACAAATGTGACTGCTGGTTCTCTTAGCCAGCCTGATCCTGAGAAGCATGTCCCAGCTGGCTTCATCAACCTTGTTGATGGTGAGAAGATCAAGGAGAGGATTGAGGCTGGCGAGACTGTCACAGCGCATTTTCAACAGACGCAGACGATTGAGGAGAGGATTACCCAGAATGTCATTGCTGAGACCAAGGGTGGTGATCCTCGTAATGTCATCATGGTTTGTCACCCAGTTCAATGTTCAATAACGATTCTAATGATCTCCCAGCTCGGTGCCCATCTTGACAGCGTTCAAGCTGGTCCCGGCATCAACGACGATGGTATGTCACTCTGCCGCGTTTCACCAAGAATCCACTGACACATCTAGGCTCTGGCTCATCCCTCATTCTCGAACTCTTCCTCGCCCTCTCAAAGTACAAGACAAAGAACAAGATCCGCTTCGCATGGTGGGGCGCCGAAGAGAACGGCCTTCTCGGCAGCAAGCACTACACCTCTACCCTTCCCGCCAAGGACGTCAACGATCTTCTCGTCTATCTCAACTTTGACATGGTTTCCAGGGGTTTCTTCGGTGTTGCCGACACCGATGGAAGCTCTCATGGATCAAAGGCTCCCAAGGGCTCCGAGGTCACGGAGAAGATCTTCACAGAGTACTTTGAGAGCCATGGTATTGAGGTTACGCCCGCTGTTTTGACCAATGGCAGTGACTATGCTCCTTTCTGGCAGAACTTGAACAAGCCCTTCGGATTCTTGCACACTGTAGGTGTATTCACTCACTTGTGTTGTTACAACTAACCAAGGTTTAGGGCACTGCTGTTGCACAGGATCCTTGTTACCACCAGGCTTGCGACACCATTGACAACCCCGATTCCAAGACTCTCACCATCAACGCAAAGGTAAGCCTTCTACTCAGGCCATTACTATGTGCAACTCTAACACGGACAGGCTGCTGCCCACATTCTGGCTGTCCTCGATGATAGAGGAACAAAGCTAATCCCCAAGACCAAGACGAGTGCGGCTTCATTGCAGGGTCTCCAGGAGCGAAGTGTCGGCCCTGATCTGGCTCAGATTGACGAGCTCGAGGCGATGGGCATTCGACACTTGGGATGCGGAATTCACGAGATCTAGAGAGGTACCTGGAAGAGCTGGGATGATGAGAAAATGAGGCGATGAATTATGAAGAGTAGTTTGTTCGTAGATAAAAACAATCTGAACGTATTAGATGCACGATCTCATTCGCCCGTGAAAGTATCAACAGACCTCCACTTCCAATTCCTAAACCTCTCATAAGCCAATGGATCAGTGCCCCAATAGTGACATATGTCCTCGGCCGTCAACATTCTCCAATCCCTTTCAAACTCAGGCGGTCTCGGCGCCGACGTATCAACTCCTTCATCCCAAGCTATTGCATCCTTTCGCTTCGCCCAATCTTCGCCCGTCACTTTACAGCCTTTGTTACGCTTGCATCTCTTCCCACAAGATGGGCACTTATAATTCTTCCAGTCTACTTCATGATCGCGTTTCCAAGCGTCAGACTTGCCGTGAGGGTATGAACATGATCGCCTGGTATGGCCCATCTTGTTCTTGAGTCTGTTGTCGTAATATCGTTGTGAGAGTTCTTTAGTGTTGTAACGTTGAGGGTGTCCATGGCGAAGAGAGTCGCGGTAGAGTACGTCTGTTGTTATCCAACAGCTCGAACCTCTTTCTAGATATGTCTCAAGAACGTAATCACTTTTAGTGAGCATCACTCCGTCACAGATGCCTTCTGTATCAAACTCGGTCGGCATGGATGAGTCAACTACCGTGACCTTCACCCGTTCTAGCTCGAGCCTTTGAAGAAGTTCTTTGTTTGTTGGGTCTTTCATCTGTGCCTCAGAAAGGTAAACCTCAAAGTCATCACGAGACATCCTCCAGCTATCGGGCTTGGAGTTATCCAGAAGCCATTGAAGAACAAAAGCGTCAAATGGGTTGGAATGGCCGATGATGTAGTGGTGACGGAGACCGGGCGGAGGTGAGCTGCGAAGTCGTGGAGCACCAGTTCCAGCAGGGTCGTTGTGAACTTTCTGGCCAACCCATGACCATAGAATCATGCTGAGATTGGCCCAACAGCTCTCGTAATATTGTCGTTCTTTATCTTTGTCGATGATGGTGCGTATGTAAGCGATCCTTGTTGTTGCCATTGTCGATGCGGCCGTCGTGTCTTCCACTGCTACTGGATCAAGTCGATTCGCGTACCTGATGGGACTGAAGCTCAAAACCCGGAAGGTAAAAGAGCCTGCAGATTGACAAGGCCCAGTGTTGATGGTTTATTGAACTAATGTCTACAACAATATTGGTGGATTTCCTTTATTAGATGAAGTCGGCAAGTGACTCACCTCGAATCGAACCATCTTAAATACGAAACAGACCTGGTGTTGGTTTTTCGATCCCCAATAAAGTAGCTCCAAGTAGCTGTTAGCCAAACTGAAGTGCCCAAGTGACCATACAGGTACCCGCCCAAAACCCGACGCTAAAATAGTGGTGAGTCTTTGTCATGCCTCTGTCAGACTTCTTTCAATAGCATTCACTCCTGGATCCAGCGACCAAGTCAAGACTTGCGCATTATTGGTGGAAGCTATTTATGTTCTATCGCTTGGTATTCTATACTTCAGATCTTCTACAATCTACAAGCAATCATCTACTTGAACTTGATGCCCTCAGCATTCTCATAAGCATATGGAACACTGGGCGTCTTCCATCGCGGCGTCACCTCGTCACAGCCCAAGTTGACAACAGGCTTCAGAATACTCAGCTTCTTTCCACCGAAAGCGCTCGTCTCAAAGCTCTGATACAATCCCCCATCTTCCGACAACTCTTTACCAAGGACTCTCTTCCAGCCATCCCAAACCGTCATCAAAAGATCAAGAACATGATGCGATCCTCTCATTTCGGCCCATTGGAAGCGCTTCGCACACTCGGCGACTGTTTCGGGTGAGTAGAGACCGACGTCAGGTCGAAGAGCGAACGCGTTGACTGCGACGAGAGATGCGTGAACAGCGTAGCTTCCGCCCTTGGTGGCGCGATCGCGAAGGGCGAGAAGAGTACCTACTGCACCGAGAGCGCCGGTGGTCATGTCGCTGATTGGTAGTGAAGGTAGAACAGCTTCGTTATTGGGCAAGTTGAGAGAACGGCCAGTGACATATGCTGATCCAGCAGCCGCATCAGCGATCTGTTGCCAGCCGGGCCTCTCAGCATAATAGCCATCAGGGCCATAGCAGTTCTCCGAGACGTGAATAATCCCACGACCCCGCTCTCCAGCCATCTTGAGAATGTCATTCAATCCAAGGCCAAATTTAGGCATTTTGTTCATACGGAATCCTTGGATGAATACATCTGCCTCGGCGATAAGAGACTTGATGAGAGCAGCATCCTCGAGCTTCCGCAGATCAATAGCGATAGTGCGTTTTCCAGCATTGAGAGTGAGTTGCATAATGTTGATATCGGGCAAGTGAGGAGGATTGACCCGGATAACGTCGGCGCCGAAGCTGGAAAGAATCGTGCCGATTTGAGGGCCAGCGATAACGCGAGTCATCTCAACGACTTTGATACCAGCCAATGGGCGCTTATCGGTTAGGCCAAGAGGAGGGAAAGCAACGGGAGGTGTAGGGATAGCTTGAGGTTGAGCCTTGACGTTGATAAGAGGATGAGAAGCGAGTGATTTGCCCATCTCGCTTTCGTTCCATTGTTTGGGTGTGAAGCAGATGCTGCCGCAATTGCCTTTGAAAAGGTTTATGAACTCAAGCTTCTCCGGCGAGAGCTTACTTGTGAACTTGGCAATGTGCGCGGCTGCCTCTTCGTTGGAGGTGATGACCTCAGATGGGTCCACGCCGATAGACTTCAGAACTGGTTCTGCGTTCATGGAGCCGTGGAGGGAGTACCAAACGTCAGGATCAGAGGTAGGATAAAGCCCCGTGGTGCGATACTTGAGAGGTGTATCAACCCATCCTCGTTCCCAATCTGGTAACAGCTTCTTCAGCTCTCCAGACTTGGCCAACATAAGGACATCCTTGCCACCAACATATGCAGTAGCGACGTTGCCAAACCAAAGGCCAGTATGGGTAGTATCGACAGTCACTCTTCGCTCTTTGTCCTCGAGACCTCGAAGAGTAAGGATCTCATCAGCTACTACACCGGCCATGGCGTGGAGAGCGGCAGCTACTGACACTGCCTTGATAGGACCGGAGATGACCGGGAACTCGTCGCCGGTGAATCTTACCTTTGAAAGGATGGATTCATCTTGGGTGAAACCGGGTGTTTGAGAGGCAATGAGACGGAAGATGCGTTGCGTATCTTGGGGAACGGGGACGAATGTGCGGTCAGTATGAGTACCGGGACCGTAGATATCCGGGATTCTGGGCTCTTGTGACATGTTGGAATGGTTGCGTGTAGCCAAGAGTGATAGTGAAGAGGAAAAACAAGCCAGAATGAAAGGCCAAGATGTGGATTGGGGAGATAGCTTGGACTATTGTCGGATGCTTGGCTTTTGTTAGTTCAGAGTGATGTTAAAGTCGATGTAATGACGAGTTCTCGGTCACAAATCTTCAACCACCAGAGACCCCAATTTTCAACTCCACAAGAATCATGCATCCTCGCCATCTCCATAATAAGGCCGATCCATAGAACTTCAAGTCGGCAGTTTTGGACGCGAGCGCGAGCGGAATTCGGACATATAAAAGATAAGTGGAATTCTATCTCCACGCAAATGCAACATGAGGCTCAAAAAGCCGCCACGAGAACCGACATCTTCAGGGACGAGAAGCTGATTTGCTGTGTTTTCTGCACGGTGACGCAAGTACGGAACCGTCGAGTGGAGAAACGCGGACACTTCCGCACGAGAAGAGATCTCGAAATTTTCTAGAAGATGAAAAGGAAGAAATCGACGCGGAGATCGGAGTATCCGATGAGAGTTCATTCCCACCAGTGATTTATGTACCGATGCATGGCGTTGATGACATTAGAAGCCAAAACACGATGGAGATGCGGGCTGAAGTTATCTTGAATCTATTGGGCTCAAATGACAGCAGTAATCCTTTTTAAAAGTAAATGTTGGCCTCAGAAACCGGACCAAGACTTACTGTCCATCATGTGATTTTCTCGTCCCCTGTTATCCTGTCCCGAATAGTTGCCATGAGTAGTTCGTACACGGCATCGTCGATTCCGACCGTCTCCTTCTCTGGTGCCCAACCATCGTCTGGTTGATGCCGTCCCCAGGTCCGATATGGATTGTCCCAAGGCCCACAAATGCCGATATTATACTTAATATACTGCGTCCGTGTTATTCTTCGTTGTAGCAATCCCGCACCATGCAGATATCTCTTAGCCAACACTGGGTTCTTGGTGTTGTTGACCTCCACTCCAGCAGGTTTGGAGAAGTTTCTGTGGACATTCTCACTAACCCTTTGCCTAATCTCATCGCTTCTGAGATGAACAAGACCTTCGTGCTCTATTAATGCTTTGACACTCGGCCACTGACACGACCAATCACCATGGCCCATGATGAACTTCCTAAGGCCTTTCATACGTCCTCTCCAAGTATCAACAACATGATGCCATCTGATGCCATGTTACTTAGTTACAGAAGTAGTATAATTGTCCTCAAGGACAACGCGCGGATTTGGGTATTCGTCATTGGTCAGGGGGCCGTGTTGACGGACTTCGAATAAAACAGGACAATCATCCAATCATAGTTCCTCTAGACCTCCGCTTCCATTTCTCTGCCCAATACCTGCAATCCAATCGGTTTGTCTTTTATCAGTGAAAACGAAATGCCCGAGAGCTAGCGCCTTGAGCTGAGGCAACGTCCCAATTTCATAGAGATTCATTCTCGGGAACCAGCCCCAGTACTCAGTGTAGTAGAGAGACAGTTCTAAGATGATCCCCCAAACTTGGCGACAGCCAAGTTGAGGGCAGTTTCTGGAAGAATTCATGTCTCTCTTGAGGAAAGCAAATCTGGTTTTGCGACCTATGATACTCTGTAGTAACCAGGAGTTTTAAATCATGCAAGTGAGGCAGGCGGAGTAGTTGCTGCCAAGCGTATGAAGTAATCAGATTTGGGTCATGATAATCGGCCAAATTTGGAAATGGTGAGCTCTTGAAGGTCCTCCATACACCCAGTGACGAACTCTGGATCGTCATCTAGGTACGTGGCTTCGAAATCAGGAAGATTCGCCCTCTCATCTATTTCGACCTGTTTCGCACGTGTCCACATTCCCACGACGCAGTGAGAGACAGTATCAAGGATCCTATATCGAAACGGCCAGTCTTCTTCGATCCATGCCCATTCAAATTCCCTACAGTTATCTCCACAATATTCACTGAACCTCAAGTGCAGGTTCGTAAGCTTGTAGAAATAGCGGAGGGAAGGAAGGGCATTGAAGAAGCCAGTGGGGATTTTATAGCACTCGTTGGAGGCGTACTCATAACCTGGGCCAATATTCGTATCAATGGTAATCTCCTTAACATAGCTCCGACGATGGGCTGATGCTGCAATGCGGGTGAAATCTGTGACGACGGTCCCATAAGCTCTAAGATGAAAGGCCTTGAAAGCGAATGGAGTCGCTGCGTCGTGCAATCTATGAGTAGCCAATCTCGAACGAAGCAGGTCGGGTTTCGGCAAGTTCGAACATATCAATGTGACGATCTCTGGCGGAAGAGGAAGGTCACTTTGATATATGCCGTCTCCATTGTCGAATACGACGATCTTTCTGGTTCCAGAATGTGATGATGCAGATGCAGCTGTATCCGAGCTGATGTTCTCGACATCGTGGAACTTTGTCTGACGCCACTTTATGAAATGGCGGATTGACCCACTATACCAGGCTCCAGCCAACCAAGAAGTATAGCCTTAGGTCACCGCGGTTGGATAGAAATTGATCTCGTGAATACTCCCGAATACGCTATAAATACGTTTATGAAATGTGAATGTAGAATATGTAAAGTATTGGAGAATGATATGACCTCAGTCACCTACAGTGGTGGATTTTGTCCAATAACTAGAGAGTGAGTAATAAGAGTGTACCGGCTTGGCAAGGCGTGAGGATCGGCGCCCAATATAAAGCATATGATATTTTGACCTTCTGGAAACGACAGAGACATTGATGGTCTTTGCTGAGATGAACAGCTGCAGCACTGCGAATACGTAATTAACTATCACATAAACGAGCTTTATAATATGTCTGCGGCTTATGAAGCATTACAAACTTGTTCCAAAAGAGGAATGGCCCAGAAAACCCATATCCAGTTGGCGGCCGAACCATACATGGAACATACGATAGCCTCATACCTGTGATGGTCCAAAGCACTTTCGCCGCAGGATTGTAATTTACGACATGTGCCGTGACTTTGAGGCGAAATCTCTACGAAATGTGCCGAGGGCAGCATTCATGGCATATTCTCTTTGCATGTGTATCAACAACTCTGAGGGAGAGTGAGAGAGGGAAATATGTATAAGTAAAGTGATATCTCTTACCAAGAATCCAGCTTCTCAACTCACAACACTCTCAATTATCTCACAAAAGCTTCAAAGCCCATCCCAATCCACCAAATCCATCACAACTCGCTAGGAGCCAATTTCGAGTAAGAGTTCTGTCAACTTGAGCTATCCCCTACTAACCAAGTCCGATCCAGAATGCATTTCACTACTCTCATCGCTTCTGCTGTCCTTGCTCTCGGTGTCTCTGCCGAGGGTATCAACTGCCACGGCAGCAGCAACTGCGCCAACGTCGGCTTCAAGCTGACCGGCCTCCTCCGAACCGCTCAGGACCTGAACGACAACAAGTGGTACTACAACGGCCAGCACATTGCCTGCTGGCAGGCTCTCGACAAGACCGGATTCTGTGCATTCCTCCAGAACACCGGTGGTCTTCCTGGCAAGGACATCAAGAAACTGCTCCAGGAACTGGTCAACCACGGATGTGCCAAGTGCGGCAGTGTCCCTGCGTTCTACCCTAGCGACAACGATATCAAGTCTCATGGAATGCTCACTTTCAACTACGTCTCTAAGACGAACTGCAACGGGCTCTGCTAGATGCTGGACGGGTGAAGGCAGCTGTCATCGGCAATCGCCCTCAGAATATACCTCGCCGCACGTGCTTCTGAGGACAACTTCTTTATCAGGTCCATAATTTGACAAACTATCGTTCGATTCTTTCTTAGTTTAGCCCTCTAGACTATCGTATCTTTTATTAAAAATAACCAGAGACTTTCCTGCATAAATACCAACAGCTCGTTTCTTAACCATAAGTAAATGGGTGTTTCATACCATCAGTATGGTTAGTAAAGATGACAACACTATTAGAGAATTACTATCTGTATGCAGTAGATACACGCTTGCTGAAAATGAAATCTCCACATCGTTTTATGCTGGCACTTTGGTCAACCCGTTCAGTCGGTACTGGGCGGATAAGATAGGACAGGTTGTTCGTATGCCGGACAGGCTGAACAAATCGAGTGCTGTCATTCTGAGACTGTAAGTCCTTTGGTGGGCTTTCACTTGTCAACAGCAGAGAGTTCAGGGCTCCAGTCTTCGGGGTATGTGCGTCCATCGCCGAAGAACCTCAAAGCTTCAGGGCAAAGACCCTATCCTTGTTAGCCACATGACTCACCACCAGTCGAAGAAACTTAATTATACCAGGCAGCAGCATGATACATACACTGTAAAGCTAGATAATAGACATTGGGCGCAATCTCTTTCGTGTTGGGGGACACTGCTCATTGTGTTTCTTTAGCCTCATGGCTAAAGATACATACCGCTACGGCTTTTTTTTTTCTTTTTCTTACTATTCTGTGATGCGTATGTTCGAATCCCTCTGCATTCAGGTTGCCCACTTTTTAATCCCAGCCCAGCTTTGATGATGCCCCACGTACAATCTAATCACGTGCTGCGCCCACTACTAGTAATCGGTATTTATTCCAACTTTTCACTCCCAGCACACTCTTTTCTCCTTCTGCATCATTCGGCCATTTAATTTCCTTCTCCAGGCTGTCCCTCTTTGTCTTTCGTGGGGTGTCTGCTGCCACGTCGGTGAGGCCATGAGCCACCTTGCGAGTGGCTGGTGCCGCCGCCTGCCGCAAACGAGAACGGGACATGCTGGCGACGGAGAAAGGGAATGAGCAACCATGACCACGACCAAAACAACCCCTCACCTTCCAAATGAACGCTTTTTCAATGGTATTTAAACCAAAATAACATCCGATTCTCTCGACAAGGGCCGTAGCGATGGTGTAAATGGAAACACATCGAGCAGTGTCCCCCAACACGCTCGAAGATTGCTGGTTCGAATCCAGTCCAACCTGGGTGAGGGGACAATGCAGGTGCGGACCCTTGCACTTGGAGCAAACTCCGAGTAGAATTCCTCTTCGTTCTGCGTTGAGGGTGGATTAGTAGTCACACCTCGTGATTTGCGAACCTTTTTGCTGTTGTGACATGATATGAATCAGGGGGGGGCGCCAAAATGTCTTGGTAATTATTTTTTATTAGCGGAAATAGATTGAAAGTAACACGAGACTCTAATTCGAGCTGATGTGGCTATTCTGGTCGTGAAAAAACTCATGAGGCTGGCTTATTGGGGAGACGTTGGACTAATTGCATGGTGCCCAAAAGCCATCTCCGAGATTTGATGCATCGGGAAAGGATATAATGTTTAGGTTCAAAGTAGGTCCAGGGCCATTAGCGGTAGCATAACCTATGGTTGGAACTTTGCCCGGTCGGCATTAAGTGGTCGAGACGACCGCGTCTTGGTACATTCATCGTGACCTTCGCTCAGTCCTTCAATAGTCTGGCTGCCAGCTCAAGTGCCATGCCGTACAAATCAATATTTCCAATAAGCCAAAGAGACTATTAGGTATTGCTGAATTATACCTGTCTTTAGAGTAAATCGGCTATCGAGCTGGTCTGGTATCCGCTCGCCAATGCCGGGATGTTCATGTCGACTGCAAGGTTCATATCATGACCTCGCCGGCGCCGAGGATCGACAGCCACAGCCCCGAAAGGCAAGCCAGCCAACCTCCTTCATGATCCCTTCTATGTTGCGCCTGTCACGGATAACAGCCTCCTCCCGACGGCTTCTACCATTTATTCTCAAGGCCCTTCAACAGTCCTCTCACACTAAGCAAGACACTAGCTCCTTTTCACGGACGGCTGGCTTTTCTGGTTTCTGTATCGATGTACATAAAAAGCAGACGTCTTCACTTTTTGCATGCATACTAGAAGCCTTCGGCACTGGTTGTTTCTGAGGACGCCCCAGGCCGGTAATCCATATTACTCTCCACCATACATCAAAATACTATGGTGTTCTCATTCATCGACTGTGTTCGCAGCCTAAAGCTCAACCTTATAGGCCGCCGTCATCCATAGATAATCGGCAGTCATCCCCATAGTACACCAAAATACAAAAGACTCGGGTCTTGATTGCATAGCATTCCGGAAGAAGCTGATCTTGTCTCTGTCTTTGAGGAACATTCTATCCGTTTCCGGATCCAAGATCGTAGAGTCTCTACCCCATGTTGACCTCCAATGGGTTTGACATATCCTCGATTTCCCTGAAAATTAGTATACCCTCCTTCTCATTACGCCGCAGGGTATTATTCCGCTAAGTAACTTTCCAACTATGTCTCTCATGCGCGGCACGTGCATTAGATAAGGTATCGGGCACATAATATAGCGTCTCCCGCTATCTAACGGCGCTGTGAACCTGACCCTCTGACTGTCTTTGCCGCCCTTAGTGATACCCCATACTGATGTCTGTAATAGCCTTCTCTGACTATAGCACACCGCCAAAGGGTTGACGTAGACGTGGTAGCAGGACACTGCTCTCGTGGCCCGCTCCGTGACAAGATCGATCCCGGGATATTAGACGCGATGATCCAGCCGATTCTATCAACAAATCGGCAAGTTTGGGTAGTGAAAAAGCCTGGTCTACCCTCGGTGGAGGAGGCCCCTGGTTGAATCTCGACGACATCGCGGTATCTCGAACGAGCTCGGCAATCCTGGGAAGCTTTTTCTCATGTCGAAGTGGTAGGTGTTTCTGAATCGGGGCCAACTCTAATTCGGGGCTCTCCTCGACACGAGAGTCTAAAGATAGTGGGAATACCGAATCGTGGTGCCTTTCTAGAATGACGACACTTTGGTTGCGCCTGGGTATTGAAGGTTGTTTTTGGGAAAGCGCTGGGGGTTGTAAAGGCGTGTAAGAAATAGTCGGAGGCGGCGTGTCATCAAGCTCAAAAACCTCGATAGTACTCTTCTCTTGGTTCCGCTTTTTTGCTGAGATCCTGGGCTCGATGGGTGCGTAACCATCGCAGATCACTCCATGAACAAGACAACGACGACAGCAAGGGCGACGTTCATCGCATTTGATATGTCGGATCCTATCTAGTCAGCAAGCTTATCTTCCTGGTAGACCCAAATGAATCGAAGCCGATGGGCATGTGGACCTACTTGCTGCAGCGATCCTGTTAGCAGAGGGTTCGGAAGAGTATTGATTTGACTAACCATGTTTTGCAGCCTGTTCGAACCTTACGAGCAGATGCACGTCTGTGTTTGGGCTTGGCACTTTCAGAAGCGTCGGTCTTGGCTGTCATTCTACTTGGGCAGATGTCGCAACAGTACGAGGAAGAAGTAGAAAAGATAAGCAAGTTATAAGTCTATCTCGAAGCATACGCCACATGACTCCGGTAGACCGTTAGCGGCGTGTCATTCATAAGCTGAATCAAAAGTGGGCTGGGATCAAGGGATGTGGGCTTCTTCCCGATGCAAAATTACGCGTCAACAATCAGCCAGTAAGGGCCACGTCAGCGAGGGTCAGCTTGGTAGCGAATCAGTAGTCAAGAGAACTCTACTACACATGCACAGTGAAATGAAACAAAACGATATAGGTATAGCTAGATATTAAATAAAGATTGACCCCGGCCATACTGTAGCAAGACAAAAGCCCTAAGGTTTTGGTCAATGCTGCAAGCGTGCAAGGCTGGTCGATGCCACGCAAGACCCTGGCGTCATGACTAGTGCCGGAGACGACAGGAACTAAGATTAAGCATCTGGCGTACGTCGAAGATCTTTGCTAATAGACCCAGACAGTGGATAAGGGATGTGCGAAGGGTGCAAAGAGCGAGATGCACCGAACAGGATCCTCCACTCGTTTACTATGGTGATGAATCAATTGGGTAGAATAACTACAGGGAGAGCCTGCCAGGATCGCTATAGGCAGAGCTCACGTCCAAAGGCGACCAGTTGATTCTGATGACTCGTAGTCAAGTCAAAGCCAGTCAAATGGGGTCTATTCCAGAAGAGCTGACGAAGTGGGCTTCTAGAGGTACTGCGCAACCTGTGGAGATGAATGTCGGCCTTAACGCAAAAGTTTTATGTATTCGTTTCAGTATTGGATACGCTTGAGCACGTAACACCGTGTTCGTGCTATGACTCTATTTCTGTCTCATGACGAAATCGGTGTTTCATGGGCTGCTCTCTTTATCGCCAGTCTCGGGCAAGGGTTTCAATATATGAATATGATCTGGAGAGGCTTGGCTGCCAAAGAAATCCGGATCCAATGCGATCTCCACAAGAATCGAGGTGACCCTTACCCCAGGTAATTCTTAGTGGGAAGAGAGTTCAGAACTTGTTTGCGAAGGGAAAAGGGAGCGATCAATCATACTTACTATTTAGATAGTCGTTGTCGCATGCCGAATGCATCAATATCGTGTTACTTCTACGGCTAGCGATCCCATAAATTTATTTCCAATGTGTTATCTCAATTATTCTGGAAATGTTTGGTTCTGAATTTAGGCTACCCTGGACGTCACATTCCGCGGTAGAGAGGCATCGGCATCGGCATCAACAGCCCCACCAAGCCAGGTCGCGGCGCCGACTGTCCTCTTGATCTCCGATAACCTACGTTGAAACTTCACATCCTCTTGGACTTCTCAAAATGGAGACACGCATAACCATGATTTTCGAGTTCTAGAGCCTGAATCAGAATATTTGCGTGCCAATAACAGAATTGCACACGAGTCTCAACTGCTTCACCTGAGCCATTCGATTCACGCCCCATCATCATGAGCTCCTTCGGTTTACCCAGTTTTACATCTCGGCACAGACTTGCCTAATTTACCCAATCCCCAAGGTCGCATCTTATCATGCTACACCCCAGCGAGCTTCGAACCGTCCTTAATCATATGGAGAAGATGATTGATCACCAAAATGGCTTCATGTACTGGACAAACATGGGACCCACCTTCAAATCCAACGGTGGCTCTATCGAGCGCTCAAGATTAGACGGCTCCGAAAGAACAACTGTTGTGAGCATTGGTCCTGTCGGTGTTTATACCCCGAAGCAAATTACTCTCGCGCGACAAAGTAGCAATTTTTACTGGTCTGATAGAGAAGGAGTGAAGGTTATGCGCTGTCATCTTAGTCGATCTAACGTTGAGGTTCGCGTGTCGAGTGGTTCGACAGCAGATGACAGAAAAGACATGTGCCGTTGGTGTGTTGGTATCACAGTAGATGAGTCAAATGAGAACTTCAACTGGGCACAGAAAGGCCCGTCAAAAGGATTCCAAGGCCATATCTTGCGGGCCAAGATTGACGACCCAACGCATATCGAGACAATTTTTGACAATCTCCCTGAAACCATTGACTTGTAGTTTGACGAGAGTACGCAAACTCCGTACTGGACAGATGGTGGCGACCCTCCGTCCGGAAACTCACTGAATCGTGCTTTTATCGGAGATCTTAGCTCTGAGCCTGAGCGAGACGGATTTGTTAGGGGGTTTATACACTGTCAGCCTGAAGGCGAAGACAAAGACAAAGACAAAGACAGTGCTGTTTGCTGGTATCGCATTGGCGTGAAGAATGGATCGATGATAAAAGCCAATAGGCTGTCAACCAACCGTAACGCACATGTTGATCAATTATGAGTCCCAGTTCGCATGCATACAGGGTGATCTTTCCGAGTAAACATCATAACAATAGGACATACCGGCTGATCTATCGTTCGAGCCACTTTGCCACCGCACTGAAAGCGCATGTAAATCAAGAAAACTGTGGTTAAGTTATCTGATCTGTTTGACAGGAGAAAGTTCGAAGCAACTAGAGCTTATACTAAATGATAAAGGTATACAGGCGACTGAAATGAAGTAAGGTTCTAGCATTGGACGTTAAGTTTGATAAAGAAAAGTCTGTTGAACTGTCATTCAATCAACAACCTCTTATCTTGAAAGTATAGTGGCGAATACAAAAGTAACAGAGCTTGAAGATCAAAAAGGTTTCTATCAAGTTACGGTAGGAATATTAACGCAAAAAGTATAATAAAGCCAGTTCAAACTTTGAACTACACATTCTGTCTTATAAAGTCCTCACCCATTGCTCATGCTTGTTCTGGCAGTAAGTCATACTATTATTTCGACCTGCAAATCTTAAAAAGAATATCGATCGAAATGCCCCCAAAAGCCCAAGATATACCATCCCACGAGACAGATCTCACCATAGAAGTAAAGATGGGAGAGTCACCTCCCAACACCTCAGAGGGATCTGGGACCCCTCCACCTGAAATATTACCCGAAACGTCGATACGAACCGTTCGGGTAGCTCAAATTCAGGCCCTACCAGCAGGCGTACCCCCTCCCCCGACAGCGCTCGAGACAGAAGACTACTACGGTCTCTGGCAAAACAAACCCCGACTCCTGGCGCGATCAAACTATCCCGATGACCAATGGTCGGGCTTGTGCAACGGCTGGTCGCAGGTTGAGGACTCCCACCCTTTCAACTGTCTCTGGTCAGATCCTGAGAGGATTATCCATAAGGAACTGGTTGGTGCTCTGCAGTATACGAACTGGAAATGCTTCCAGCCCTATCGCATCGGGAGTGCACTGCAAGAAAGTCAGGTGAAACTCCTGATTATCGTCGAGACCGACTCTACGACTTATTCGCATGCCTGGGGTATCGCACGGTTGTGTAGGGATATCTTGAGAGGCTATGACATTACGGATGTTGAGGTCGAGGTCCAGGAGTGTACCGGTTGCTGGGCTATCAATCGGATCCGAGAGTCGGTGGGACCTGAGGTGACTGTACAAGATTGTCCTATTTGCCATTGATGCGGAACGTACAGGGACCCGGTCTTGCGGCTGACAAGTTCGATGTATTGGAAGCCTTTGCCCCCATCATTTTTGCGACACTCTGCACCCTCTTCATTTAGATATCAGTCAGGACGATTTCGAGCATGTGTATCTGGTTTCTATTTTACGGCATATTTCGCGATGGTATCCAGGTTTATTATTGTTGTTAATTCTAAAAAAGAAAATATCTCCTTGGATAGGTTTAACGTGGACGTAGTGAAGCCTATGGTGTCATCTTGTGCGCTATTGGTTGAGGGGATCCTGAAAGGGCTGAGGATGACAAGAAAATAGTGGGTCAAGTCAACCTGACATGACGCCTCAAACTCATCCTCTCCAACGTTGACATGACATCTCTACTAGCGAATAGAACACCTCGTCAATATGGAACACAACGACAGAGAGACCAGCATCAGTGATGAGACTACTGTATTCCCGAGCGAATTTCCAGACCTTAGCGACCTGCTAGATCAACCCGGCTTTTCTGACTTTGGCTTCGCCTCGTTTGAGACCCCGTTGAGTAATGGAGTCGATCCTCAGTTGTTACACCCAGTCTCGGGCTTTGAAGACAACCCAGTAGTCAACTCAATTTCTCCGTTCGGGTCCATAGAAACTCTAGCTGCTACTGCTCCAAACGCGCAAGATGAAGCAAGTACTATCTCAAGCCCACAGCCCAAGACTGGGAAGCGACTCTCTCTCAACTCAGTCCGCATTCTCAAAAAGTGGCTCTCGAATCATACACATCACCCATACCCCAGCGTCCGAGATGTAGAATCGATTGAGAGACAGACGGGTTTGACTCGACAACAGATCCTAAACTGGTTCGCCAACGCTCGACGTAGGAAGAAGTTCAACCCACCAGAAACAACTGGTCCAAGTTCAGCAGAGGCTACTCCCCGGGACATTCCCCTCCGTCGACCGCCTACGCCGATCGTCCAACAAAGTCCACTCGAGCGATGGGAGAACTCGCCGCCTGAAGACGAGCCATCCACCATGGCCGCCATTGCAAGGGCGGTATCGGGTGCAAGTGGTTCCATCGACCAGCCTCACAGCATACGAACGAGACACGGCAGGGCACCATCGTCGACTGGTACCTGGGCGACAACTGACACCTCTGATTCAAGTCGAAGCTCGAAAGCCTCGGGCTACTCACATACATCTAGCCGGTCACTCGATAGAGTCATTAAGAAGCGTCGGCGAAGAGGTCTGCGAGCCAGAAACGACGGAAAGGGGGGTCTCTCTGTTGTTTGCCACCGCTTTCAGTGTACGTTTTGCACAGAGACGTTCAAGCGGAAGCATACCTGGTCAAGGCACGAAAAGACACAGCACCTCTCCCTTGAGCAATGGGAATGTTCTCCTCTTGGCCCGACAGCTCTCAACAAGAATTTTGAGACCGTCTGTGTTTACTGCGGCTTCGGGAACCCAGATGAATCCCACTTTGAGGAGCATAATCATGACCTGTGCCACAAACGTGAAAGAGGAGAGCGGATTTTCTACAGAAAGGATCATCTACGACAGCATCTTCGTCTCGTCCACGGAGCAGAGTTTATGAAGTGGCCAATGGAGGAATGGAAGTCTAACCATGAGGATGTCATATCACGTTGCGGCTTCTGTGATATTGCTATGACGACCTGGTCGGAGCGAGTGAACCATCTTGCAGAGCACTTCAAGGAGGGTAGGACCATGGCAGATTGGAAAGGGAACTGGGGTTTTGATGCTGTGACGCTCGATATGGCGGAGAATCACATGCCCCCATGTAAGTGAACAGCTCCAAGCTCAGGCATCTTACTGACGATTCTGTAGATCTCATTGATTACGAGCGCAACTCACCTCTACCGTTTTCTACGCAACAAGGTGCACCGTATAGCTCAACAAGCGCCTTCGAATTACTACAACTGGAACTCGACTACTTCTACTCTAACTACACCGACATCAATCACTGCATCCCCTCCAATGAGACTCTTCATCTTGAAGCTTGCTGCATTATATTGGGCGCAGAGATGAACTACAAGCACCCCTCAACAGCAACATCCTGGCTTCGCGATCTTATCATGAGTACACAAGATATAGTTACAAAAGCCCGAATGACGCCCATGAAGAGTGCAGCTAGGTCTCGATACTCAGAGCTGAAGATCCATAGCAAGAAAGACATCTTCGAGGACTGTAAGCTTGAGACGTCGCTCAGGCAGTATGTCGACATGTTGCAGTTGCTAAACCTGGAGATTGGAGATGTCGAGTTGCAGAAGGAGGCTTGTTCGATCATCAACCATATGTCTGATGTTTCGCCCATGTTTAGTCAGTTGTTGATCGGTCTAGTGTATGGGTCAACAGCTTGGTTAGGCCAATTTCGAGAGAGGGTAGGAATACCGCCATCTGCAGTTGTTTCATCAAACACGCCAGAAGGCTTCGTCCCTCTACTTTCTTCCGGCGGTCTTCCTACGATATCCGGTAATGATCATGAGCATCGGAGTCCACCGAGTGGTCCTGATTCTCCATCAACATCTCTAGGACAGAAGATCGTGTCGCTGAACGACGGCAACATGTATAGAGGCCTGACCAGAGACTTGACCCGCTACGTCGCGAGGACCATTTCGCCTCTGAATCCAACAAGCCATATCCCAACTGACGAAGAGCTCCAATATCAAGCACGATGGATCGAGTACGACAGGTAAGAATCAAGTTCTTCTCGCGTTAGCCTCCACTGACTTTGTTTCCAGCCACGATGTATGGAATCAGACTCCAGCCGATAATCTAGATTGGCTTACCGAGTTCAAAAGAGACTCCGGCTTTTTCTAGTTCTCGCCAAGATCGATAGTTTCACCTTAAATAAGAACGATTGTGGACATGAGGGCTGATGCTTACTTTAAATCGCTCACACCTTTCCGGCCTTGTTTAGTGTCGAACCGAGAGACTGGATATGCCAAGCCGTGCTCCCCGATGGATAAAACTCGCTTGACATCGTTTAGCAGGGTAGACTAAGTCAGCGGCCGACCCTTGAAGTCAGTCCCGCCGAGTCATGTAAAATTACTGGTCCGCAAGAAGAGAATTCCACATGGAAAGAAGCATAAATATCACCATAGCCAAAACCATCATGACATTTCAAGACCAAGAACTCCCCGAAAGTCGGCATGCAAACGTCCACAGTGACTGATCCCAGTAATAAAAAAAAACCTCAATAATATGCTCACATTGACCCTCTCCCTTCAAACTCAAATCTGCCAAAATGCTACCGTCTCTTGGCAAAAACAAGTCTAGATTACCATCATCAGCTCAGGGTCCACTCCACACTAAACCATTCCTGACCCTGTGCCGCCGAAATACGACGTTAGCTTCGGCAGTTCAACCAAACTTTATTGGCGATGTCACCCTTTCAGGCTAGCAAGAGAATTTTTGCTTTGTTTATCTTATAAATCTGATAATCAGAGTGGAGACCGTGAGGAGGAGTAACTGATTGATAAGTCTGATCATTTCTCTCTTGTTGGTTTGGCTTTGGCTCCTAATCTCATCATCGTTGTAGTCTTGTTTGCTGATAAAAATGGCTGAAAAGGCTGGATTTGGCGAAAGCCTTCGCAGTGGGTGTGCACTAGGATGTGTTTGAGATATGTGCTGATGGTGTTTAGCGTTTTTCTTGGGAGCGGCGGCAAAGTCGAAGGAGGAAAGACGTCTTGTCAGGAAATTAGGTTCGTTCATCCATGGCCGCTCGTATGTGCGATGCTGACATTTGGCAGATTTCTTTATCATGGTATGCGGCCAAAGCATTCAACCAGGTATATCGACGATGCTGACAGAATCAGACCTACTGCTGTCTCAGCTACTTCTTCAACTTCCTTGGTGAGGCGAATCTTCAACATGCATCGACCTTCCAACTAACCAATGACACTCAGATCGTGCGGCATTTGCCAACGCCTATGTAAGCTCAACTATGCCAATCTGTTGGTAGGCAGGTATACTGACAACCTAGGTCGCTGGTCTTCGTGAATCTCTCAACATGACTGGCCATGATTACAATACTGTCCTCTCTGTCACCACCGCAGGGTACGTCTCGTGGGCCATGTCCAAAACTCCTACTCACCGTAACTAGAATGGCTATTGGCCAGCTTCCTCACGGCATCATCATCCAGAAGATCGCACCTCGAATCTGGTTCCCATCCATGGTTGTCATCTGGGCTGGTTTGACTGTAGGCTAACTGCATATGTTCACTACCAAAATGGCCGACTGACATATTACAGATGGCTACTGCAGCTGCCAAGACGGTTACTCAACTCTGTGTCATCAGATTCTTCCTCGGCTTGGCTGAAGCCAGTACTTATGCCGGAACTATCTACATCATTGGCGCATGGTATAAGCCTGAAGAGATCTCCAAGCGAACTGCCATCTTCACTGCCTCGGGCCAAGTTGGTACCATGTTTGCTGGTGTCATGATGACAGCCATTCACAAGGGCATGAGAGGCATGTCTGGCCTCCAGGGATGGCAGTGGGTGTTCTTGATCGGTAGGTCGAATCATCCCCAATGATGAGCTGGAACTAACATTTGTAGACGGCATCATCACCCTTCCCATTGCCCTCTTTGGCTTCCTCTACTTCCCCGATATTCCAGAAATCACCAAGGCGAAATACTTATCGCAAGACGAGAGGAAATTGGCTGTCTCCAGACTCCCCCCGATCAAGACCGATGGTCACAATATTATGCCCTTGTCTTTGATCAAGCGAGTCTTCCTTACTCCTATGTTGTATGTTTCTCTGTCATGCGTTTCGTAATTTGATTCTAATTATGCCAACAGCTGGATCCTCTTCTTTTGGTCACCTGTCTGCGCCAGCGTCGAGGGGTTCCCCTTCCAAAACACTTTCCTCCTCTGGCTCAAGTACTACAAGGACAAGTTCTCACAAACTCAAATCAACACTTACCCTCTTGGCGTGCAAGCTGTTGGTATCGCTGCAAACATGCTTGCAGCATGGCATATGGACACAACCGGCCAGCGTGTTCCAATGGCCATTCTCGCCGTCCTTCTTCAGGTTGTTGTTGGAGCTATGCTTCTCGTGAGGAATCTGTCTGACGCTGGGGTCATGTTTGCCTTTTACCTCGCTGGATCAGCGTACATGGTCAACCCCCTCATCTTTGGCTGGGCAAACATCATCCTGCAGCGAACAGGTGATGATGCCGTGCGTAGTGTGACGCTGTACTCCATGAATATCGGCTCCATGGTCCTTTGGACATTCTGGGGCATCATCTTCTACAGTGCTGCTGATGCACCTTACTGGAAGAAGGGCGCTATCTCGCTTCTGGCTTGCTGTGGTGTCATGTTCTGTTACATCTGGCTGGTCAATTATGTAAGTGCTATGCTACTGACTCCGCTGTTTGACAACCGCTAACCAAGCATTTTCAGCTTGACAAGCTCACCATGAAGAAGTATGGTGACCGGACTGTGGAAGATCTCGAGGGGCCCATCGAAGTGAGCGGATCTGGCAAGGGTGAGACTACCAAAGTATCGGAAAAAAACGTAACTTCGTGAAAAGGCTATTGTTTCAAAGACTTGAGGAGGAAACTTGGAAAAAGGAGCGGTGGAGGGTGATTGAGTGTGTTTCTTGGTGTCGGATACGAAATGCTATCGCACGTATGAATGGTAACGCTTCCGGAGTTGTCACGCAGCCCGAAGCTCTGAGGGAAAGATCTTTATTCTAGATGCAATCACTTCTCCCCATCCAACGCCATGGTCTGCTTTCGATCAACATGTGGTGCTGAAGTACCAGTTTGAGATACTTTTAGAATAGTTATTCGTCAGCGAGTTCTCGTACCAAAGATAGCAAATTCAATCATACTAAATGATAGATTCAATGCTAAGCAAAACCTTCTCACAACTTCATTACCCTGTTATGCCAGAAAGCTATATCTAGTAGAGCTACTGCCGTTCGTATATTCTCAAGGTTCAAAGCTATAGCCTGCACGCGGTCCCAAATAATCCCTGTACGAACGTCTGATAGAATCATCAGGATCGCTTGTCCCGACAATATGTTTCTTGGTCATATGATCATCAAAGTCATTCAGATCATATGTGTTGAAACGTCCCGACTTGTCGTGGACGCATGCGCGACACATATACTCATTCGGTCCGCCCTCAACATGCGACCGGAGGACACCGTCCTGTTTCATCAGGGCGTAGTAACTCAAGATGATGTCGGCCACCGCCTGACCAGAGTCATGCCAGCCACAGTCACAAGCGAATTCTCCAGTACTTCTCTTGTGAGGCAACTTGTCACAGAACGTAGGATGGTCCGGCTTTCCAGGACTCGACTGGATATTCGTACCCCAGAACATGACTCCCCCTAATGGTTCGTCGTGTTAGTCGAGTTGAAGGCTGGGTAGCAAAAAAGACTGACGACGTACCAAAGGTCTGGATTCGGGTATCCTTTGAGGGGTCAAGCCGCTGGAGGATGCGCTGGCTCTGTTCGTCATTCATGCTCTTGACAGCAAGTAAGACACGAGGAATCTGACTGCTATCGAGACCTTGAACTGTGCTGCTCAATTGAGTATCGTCGAGTCGCTGAAGGGCGCCTGGAAGTTCAGCGTCGTCAATGTCTTCGACGGAAAGGTGATCACCCATGTTATCTTTACACTTATACAGTTGTGCAATGGTTCAGTTGTGGATATTGAGTTTCTGAGCGGGAGACGTACGAACTGATAGTCGGAGCAGCCTTTATAACCGGTGATTGGGCTCCGACGACATCATTCACATGTTGCATTTCGCCAGCAATTGTCTCCCAACCCATCCATGTTCAGCCTCAATCGCGTCACCTTACGTCAGACCAGAATCTCAGAGAGCCTCGTTTCAACACCGTTGCCAATCGTTGCGACAGTCTCACCATGCAATGTGCTGTGAAGGTGGAAGCGTTAGGCCGCAAACCCGAAATTACAAAGGTAATCAGCGAATGGTATACTTCCAAAGGCGTTTCGATAAGAACCGGTGCGGTTAGGGTGCTGTCGCAATTCGCCGTATTGCTCAGCCGCAAAGGTTGAGGGTGGTATAGCTCAGAGCCTGATGGGAAGGGATGGTTGCGCTATAATAAATCACATTCCTTCACATTTCAGCCTAAATCGACATCTATTCTTTCACAATATCTTACACATGGTTCGGTTCAGAGTTTGGGACCAATTGCCTTGAATTTATAACTCTGGTCGTGATGTTGATGTCATCGTCCAACCGATCTTTACATATAAGAGTGATGTATGCTGCTTTCTCTCAGTAAAGCCCATACGATTCGACACCCAGTTTTGACCCGATTTCGTCATCAAAACTGCTGATTGTTAACTTTCCGCGAACAAGGTCCAAATCATGTAAGTCTTCTGTAGCGTGACCTATTGGGGACTCTGTAACCAGGGGGCGGCACATAATACCACGAAGGGTACCATACAACAGGTGCCCACCAATACTCATAGCTAAGGTAATAATCCCCACAGTATGGAACATTGTTAGTTGAGCTATCATAGTAATACCAGTTCCAGTCGTATGTGTAGTATCCTGTCCCTGGATAGCTCTGATATTGGTTCTGATATGGGACTTGATAGTAGTACTCGTTCATTTCTGTAGGGTCGCGTGGCCAAGGTTGAACTTCTACAGTTGATTGCGGGTCTTGAGGCCACGGTTGAATTTCTATAGATGGCCATAGTGTCAGCGGATATCATTACCGACCAGATTTAGATGTTGAAAGAAAAGGATAGCCCTGCCGTTCTGATTATGGCGTCGATTTCGACGTAAGCACTGAATGATGCGGTGAACTTGATCGGTATCAATTGCTCTTAAACTGGCGGCGAGTTGGGTGTCGTCTAGACCTTGAACGACCTCTTGAAGACTGTGGCTGGGTTGGTTCGGTACAGCCAGCTGTTCTACCATATTATCGGCTTCTTTATGCCTATAATGCGAGGTGGCTTAGACGCAACGAGTGAATTCGGTGGGAAGTATGGGTTGGGAAAGGGACCTGACGTCAAATCTGGTAGAGTAGTATTACGTCCACTTCCGCCACTTCAGCTGTATGAAAGTCCAGGTCTATGTGGATAGAAGCATTCTTTGGTACAAAGACGAGTGCGTAGAAAGCCATTCACATTACGCGTTCTTTGCCCGATGACAGACTGGGCATAGACAAAGAGCCTCATTTCAACCCCTGCGCCAACCGGTACAGCTCGATCACAAAGGTCTACGTGGCAGTTGGTGCATATGACGTACCGCAAATTGGTGGTGGCATGAAAAGCCAATTAATTGTCATGACGGGTTACGCCATGGATGCACGGTGGTCTGGTGTGAGTTTTGTGTATCGAAGTCCTAACTCAAATGGGGAGTTGACTGATCAACAACCTAACAAGTAAGCTTCATTCCTGTCTGGGCGGTTGTGGTAGTGCAGCTTGGGCCAAGAGTGCCAAATATTGCAAATACTAATGCAGTTATGCCGTAATTATAATTGGATGAGGACCTTTGACATTAGGCTACTCGAGTCCTTGAGCGAAAGGCGTCAACTTAACCTGAAGCCGACTGTCAATGGGCACCAGCCTGTCCACTTTTGTCTTTAGTTGGTTTGACGCCATCTATAAACCAGAATGACAGTGAAACAAGCACATACGACCATACCTGCAGGAAAATACGGGATCCCGTCCGCTCTCCCATAGTCAAGCCTGTAAGGGGCGAATCAGTAGTTGGGTCGGTGACGACCAGCGAATCCCCGCTGTTGTATGTCTTTCCTTTTTGCATTTCTGAGGCATCCTAACTGAATGGCAATTACTAACCAAGCTCAGAGCTGTCAACTCAATTTTTGAAGCGCGGTCGGTTCTCGATAATGTTATCCTAATACCTCTGCCAACTGCGCGCCATTCTCTTTCCCCACTTCTGGACACTACACAAATTCCACATAGCGCGGATACAATACCGAATCAGTGTCTTATGATCAGCACAGGAGGAGAATGCCTGGCAGTGTTATAACGCATAGCGGGGAAGGCCACAGGTGGTGCTCGGCTTCTAAACCACCATTGTTGAAGTGGGAAGCCAAAAGTGACCCAACCGCTAAAACCAGGTGAGGAAAGAGCTTGGTAGTATCAAGTCACGTTTCATACATGATTGTTTGCATCCAACTAGGTCCAGCGCCCCTTTAATCAACCGTACCAGTCCAAAGTAAGGCAGAGATACCGCTGTACCTGTCAGTTTACTGAACTGGGGTAACCCGGCACATTTATCAGGAAACACTTTTCCTAATCTGGACAAAAAGTGCGATGTGCAGCAAGATTCCTACTCAGGATCCGACCATAGTCGCAATCTTCATCTAAGGTATCTGACAATATGATCGGTTAGCTCTCAGGACTTCTACCGTTACTGCGCTTTGGTTTAACATGTCTATTGCTGATTCCGAAGTTCCGTATTCCGGACGTCCGACATTATATAACAGAAACCTTTGGAGACACGTTATAAACTCGATCCATATCCATATTGTAGCTATTATACTTGTGTCGATCAACAAATGCGCATATCAAAGCGGAACAATGTGGTGCTGCTTTCATACATGGCCGTGTGTATACTGTAAATGACAGACAGCCATGGGTCGAGGTCTTCGTTGTTTCCTCAGCTGGGCGGTTTGAGGCAGTTGGAACCAACAAAGAGATCCAAGCCTTGGCTGCTGAGGAGCATGGTCTACCCATCCACGATCTTGACAACACTTTTGTCATGCTTGGGATCCATGACGCACATACCCATCTGCTAATAGCCTCACTGCAGAAATGGAGCGAAATCGGTATCGGATCTAATAGCACCGCTGCAGCTATTGCCGAGAACATCAAGAAAGGGCAGGCCAGTTGTGCATGTGCCGAAGCTCATTTTAGAGGCGATTGGCTTATTGCAAACTTCTACGCAGGTCAGAACTTTCCAGATGGAAAGATGGATCGAAACTATCTTGACGATACCTTTCCTCGGCGGTCGGTGCTTGTTCGAGATGTCTCTTGTCACAATGTCGCTCTCAACACCGCAGCTCTCAGGCGCATCGGATATGGGGATGATGTTCAGGATCCTCCTGGGGGACAGTACATGCGAAGGCCGGATGTTCAGTTAACTGGGGAGCTGGTGGAAGCGGCATCGGCTGGGGTCTTGGCCAGCCTACCTCAGCCACCCGTGTCCTTCGTCAAAGACGCTCTTGTCTATGGGATCAAGATGTCTCACAAGTTCGGTATCACTTCGATACAAGAGGCGTCCGCTAACACCCTCTATCTTCACGCCCTTCGGGAGCTAGATAGCGAAGGACGACTGGACATGCAAAGCTTCCCTCATATTGTCCATGCGACCGAGAGTTTTGCTCAAGAGAAAGCCGAAAGCCTCCACCGTCTCATCGATAATGCTGAAGATTTCTGTAGTCAGCACGTTGATGCACGGTTTGTGAAGTTTTGGATGGATGGGGCACCAATACCGCCTCACTTCACGCAATGTGATATTGGACCGGATGGACATCCCAACGAGGATAAGCTACTTCTTAGGTTCGAAGAGTTATTGGAAGCTTTAATTAAGCATGATGCGAAGGGTTTTACATGCAAGATCCATTGTGCCGGTGATGGCTCTGTAAGACGAGCACTCGATGTTCTCGAGCGAGTTCGGCAGTCGAACCCTTCAGGTCCAGTGCATGAACTAGCACACTGTAATTCGATCCATCCAGGTGAGGCCCCATTCCAATGATGGCGAGTGCATACTGAACTGCCTCTCCAGATGACATCAAGCGAATGGCGGAATTGCGAATCACAGCCGAGATGTCGCCTGCGATATTTCATGACACAAATCTCACATCCAATTATCCCCATATCTTCAGATGGCCGTCCAAGGAGCTCCAGGATACTGGTGTCCATGTCACTGTAGGCTCCGACTGGTTCTTGACCGACACACCAGACCTGTTCCCAGCCTTAGCGGCCGTCGTGGAGCGCTTTGGTACGGAAGAGGGCAAGACTGCAAAAGAGGTTGGAGGAGCAAAGATCTGCCGTATCATAACCCTGTCAGGTGCTAAGGCTGTAGGAAAGGGTTTAGAGATGGGAAGTATTGACACAGGAAAGAAGGCGAATTTCATTGCTGTTGATCGAGACTTGAGTCGTGGTGAGTTCAGTGGAGCGAAGGTCCTCAAGACATGGTTTGAGGGAAAATTGGTCTGGGAAGACGCAATAAATACTGTATCTATGTAGCAGGATCAAACTACGGGTGCCTGTCCTGGCGACCATGTCCCTGCATTACTGAGGCTAAATACAACTGGTGCTCTGATTTCTCTTTCTCGAGAAAGCCTCGATACGGCATCGCCATCAGAAAAGCCCATTTCGCTCAATCCATCCAACTCATCAGCCTCTCGCAGTACTTCAGCTGGGGCTTCGACTTCAAAAACAGCCTGTATGTCGCCGTGCGGTGAGAAACCCGTAAACTTCCACATTCTCGAGACTTTTGCTGCGTCAGGACCAAAGGTCCATAGGCGTCGACGTTCATAAAAACCGACGCAAAACAAAAGGGGTGTATTGACAAGTCGTGCGAGGAAGACGTGTATTGAGTAAAACTCTAGAGGTGACAGGAATGGTTTGATGGGAAGCAGTATCAGCAGAGCAAAGAGGTTGAAGGGTGGCGGATATGCAAAGATGGCATCGCTTTTGACGCCTTCAAACGTGAGGACGGTTTTTCGGAACTGGATCTCGACATCCTCAGACGTGACGATGGTGCTGAACCGGTTGGTGAGGAGTGAAACAAGGATGGTAAGAAATAAAGTGTTGCCGAGAAAGGCAAACGCAATGGTTAGTGCCGGACCCAGAATGGCGTGAAACTGTACAGATTCCTCAATTCCTGTTCCATCCAGTCCGAACCAGATCCAAAGTAGCCATTTGATGATGGTGAAGTCGTTTGGAATTGAGCCATCTCCTGGAGATAGCCACTGCAGCGCTAACAGGAACCCTGTGAAACACCATATCGCGAGAAATGTGAGAATCAGAAACTCTTTCATCATCGCGTGCAGCGAAATGAAAACGATGTGGTCTGGCAAAATGTTGAAGGCCAGTCTGGTCAGAAGAATTGGGGCTGCGAGACAGAGTATGTTATGTGCCATGCCATTCTGCACACTGCTTACAGCCATCTCATATGCCCGGACAGTAATGTACGCCATGAAGATGACTGTGTATGAGAGATCCAAGAACGACCATAACGTTTGTGAGTGAATCATCCATCCATGCTCAATGATGGCGGCAAGTTCGTGGAGCACCCAGCCAGCAGAATAGAGAATGAAGACAACTTCATTTCCAGTCAAGTTCTCAGGATCACGATACTGCATCGTGTAAACGTACAGAAGAGTAAGGATGATATAGTGCACTAGCTCAATCATGTACCGGGTGCGCGGAACCACGAGACGGTGATGGTCAAGCAGCGGTGCATTTCGTGGCTCATATAAAGACACAGGGAGATACTCATAATGGTTTGGGAGGATATCAACAAACGACAAAGGGGTGTAGACGATCTGACCACGGTACACCGCATCAATCACTCGTTTACATCCCGAAGAACTGACAAAGTTCTTGCTCTCGGATATAATGGCGAGTTCGAGCGCTGTCAGCTTCCTCTCATGGCCGCCACGCTTCTGAATCGGCCATTGTGGATAACGCCCGTACTGCTCAACTTCGGGCGGAGCGCCATGGAATGGATCAAAGCCCTGAACCAGGATCTTGGAGAGCAACAAGAGACCGTCTAAGCCTGGATTGTCATCGTGGAAGTTGCGCAGAATCTTGATAGCTAAGAGCTCGCATAATGTTGCGCGAGCTATACTGGTGCTCTGGTCGATGACACTGGACTGTTCGCGGAGGAACTGAACTCGGTTTGCAAGAAGACAGTAGACTGCACTGGTCAGTATTACGGCGGATGATTTCTTAGCAGTGGATGGTGTATCGCGCACCAATGGAGTAGTCGTTCTCATCATATAGACGATCTACCAGCGGACGGACAATGAGATGGTTGACTCGCGGACTTTTCAGCTGTTCCAGAGAGTAGGGATCATCTAGCAAACAGCATTAGACGATATAGATCAAATAAAAGCACGATGGGATGCACCTATGCTTGCGAGTACAAATTTCCTTATGCTGTCGCCGCCGTTCAATTAGCGCGTTAAACAACATGTAAGTGTCGAGGATTGTTACCGATGCAGGGTGACAAAGATGGAGGGCTGAGGCCATTCGCTCTCGTGCTCAGTATCTGTCTCAGTCCTAAAACTCGCAGTCGCGTCATTCAACAAAGTGCTCTCGTCTGGCTCGATGGTGTTCCTGAAATCTGAGGAAAGGCCATCTAGATCTTGGCTCATCGTACTCTCACAAATCTATGGGTTGACTACAGGCGACAAAGGAAAAGGTGCAGTCACCAAGAAGTTGCGTCTCAGCACATGTTTTATTCACGGAAGCGGGGTGGAGCTCTCATCTTAGCTGGGTTTGTGGATCGAAGCCCTGAGGTTCGATGATGCTATGCTACAAGTAGAGAGCAGTTGACCTTGAGACACAGCAATTTCCACCAAGCTCTTTTCCATCAACTCAATCGCAGTTATGCTTATTGCCACCCTGCATTTCTCCTTTGACCTACTGCCTGTCCAGTGGTGAAAGTTGTCTCTTCTCTCAACGGTCATCGTGATACCCCAAGCAAGCCTCAGTTGGCATGACTTGCAGGAAGTTTGGGGCTGTGTACTAAGTGAGATGACTCCGCCCCCTTCGGTTGCATCCGGCTTGGCCAGCTTCAGGTATTTTATAGCTCCAACACGTCAACGCAAAGGGAAACATTCTTGTGCTGTACCTGTGAATATGACGTACGCGCCAATTTCCTTGGCGTCTTTGTTTGCGGGGAATGGATCGTCAGTGTCAGATGCTTGGTTTTGTACGAAGTGGCAATGAAAAGATTGCACAGAGCAGCGTTGTGAGTCAAGGTGAGCATGATATGACTGGGCGAGAAACGAGCATGAAGCGGTGTTGAAGAGGGACAGACTGAAACAAGAGGGCGTGTACGACAGAAGAAGTGTCATTTGGTACTGAACATGGAGCGCAGCAACACAACAATTGAGTGGATGCTTATTATAGACAAGCTTTTTAGCGTCGGGGGTAGAATTCAAGGGTCTACGATGATAATGCACGCCTCGGAGAATAGAGACGAACCCAAAGACAGGCTCGTGACAGTTTGTTTACGAGGCGGAGTCGGCATGGAACTGTCTCGACCATGCATCCGATGCGGCATTTATTTCATTTCGCTATCGTTTTCACGAGCGCGAAATTACGGCTGCGACGATGCTGTTCTTGGACTTGATCATCAGCCCTTTTGTAGTGGCATCAATTTGTAGCTGGCAGGTATTTATCTCAGCTTGCGATTAAGCTTAGAGACTACAGCGGTACAGTGTGGTCTGTGCCCTGTGGGGATGCCTGCCATGCCCTGTAACTTTGGGGAGCTTTGACAGGATCTGCGACTGGTGCATACCCCTCACAGGCGGCCTCTGGGACTGCAGGGAGATTTGGTCGCGAATGAGACAGATTGAGTAACGAGAATGATGTTCAAAGGTGCTTTTAGACCCTGGATCAGTGATCGCTTGGCAAGAGTGGAGGAATTTGCTGGACTTCGTTGATGCTATTGTAAAGTCCTTGGTGTCTTTGGGCAGTCTATACACCACTCACCTTTGCGCTTATTATGAGATCGCCATCGGATCGGATCACCTTGTAGTCAAACTAATTGCCGCTTTCGCACCAGGGAAGAAAGATGTTTAGTATTGTTATACGAATGGAATGTGCATTACACCATGAAGCGCCCTGGCCATGCTCCTCGCCGCAAATCGCTAGTCATTGTCTCATTGTTCATTATCTCGTTGCCTGTGAATGATATACACGTTCTCGTGCAGCAAAAGAATGCACAGCCTGTGGTTTCGTCAAATTGATCAGAGTAGCCAGGTCGACGCGGCTTCATAAAAGAGAGGCGCTTTGTCAGCTGGTTGGATCTCATCGGCGATGGTAAATACTGACCATAATGGGCAAGTCCGCGATCTTCCAATCAACCATGGATCGATACATTGTGGATGGAAAAGGTGATTGCATGGCAACTTTCTCAGGTTTGTCCCCTCAACGAAATCTTCAGTGCAGATAGAACACACCGGAGAAGTACGCTCATCAGCCTGTCGTGCGTTTCGGTCGCTGATATTTGGAGAACGAATCGACAAGTTTGGCATAGTGAAATAGCGCTGCAACTTTTCGAGTTTTGGTTTCCGTTGCTTTCGAAACATGTATGGAGTCAATTGAGCCTGCGTATGAACCTGCTTCGAGTGTATCCGATGATGATAAGTCACGATGGGCATGCTCTCCACGGCAAGCTTTCCCAGACCGGAGCTCGTTCGAAACCGTGGAAGCTGTGTTTCCAACGGTCGTGGCATGTGGTTATTTCGCAGGAGCCAATGTACGAAGCAAATAATGCAAATGACGAGAATAACTACAACACAGAGGATAATCCCCCACATTGTAGTCGTTTTGTTATCATCATGGTTGGTGTCATGGCTGTTTGACGGGTCCTCGAATTGTGCCATGCGTACCGCAAGTATTACTGTTAAGAAAGTGAGATGGAAATAAGATGTGAATAGATGTTGGGAGTTGTGTCTTCATAAACATCTTCCCTGGCTGGTCTGAACGATTGGTGCTTGTTTTTCTGACATCAAATATCTGAAAGAGGAGCGTTGATTGGTGCTTGCGGGATTTGTTTCCGAGGGGTCTGAGAGCACATGTCTGATCTCCCGTAGCATGCCGGGAATGCGGTCAAGGGGATCGCTGAGGGGTGAGTCTAAAACTCTCAAGTACTTTAACGTAACGCGGAAAAGAAGCTTGGCCCAGATTGAGTCCAACATCATCAGGGCCCATTATCCATATTGCCTGATTCGTCAATTTTTCCACCATGTTGGGCTAACCGAGGATTGCATCATCCCAAATTGAGGACGGTCGTCCCGGAGCCACAAAGGTTAGAGCTAATGGCCACTATGTCCCCATGATTACATGAAGCATGTCACATTACTTGCTAATCTTGCAACTGTATGTAATGGGGCTTATGGTTGCAAGGATAGACATGTCATAGAAGGAATGGTCTTATCAACCGAACCTTTATCTTCAGAACTGACTGCGTATTTACCACTAAGAGACAGAGATGCCATGAATAAACATGTCCCCTCTGTTAAAATAGGCCCCCATCATCAATTTCTGCAAACCAGTCGCGTACATGCAGCGAAGCACATTTATCTGTAGTTGGAACTAGTCGATGAGAGCTCATATTAGCACATATAACTTAGTCGTCCGTGCTCATCAAGGCAAGGCATGCGCTTAGGATGTTAATTACTTGTATTATTATCCCTGCCCTGTGCCCCTCCTACCTCTTATGCTACTCGTGATACCATGAGGGGAAGGGTCAAAATGTTTATTTGTGTTTTTTCTCTCAGGCATTGAGGCTGAAGCCTCTTCTAAACTCTCAACCTTCATCACAGTGTATCCATGAAGCTTATGCTGGAGAAAAGGCGCGGTCACATGCTACGCAGAATGAAAAATTCTCTTCATAGTTCTCCGCAGTTTAGCATGACGGGACTGAAGATGGCATTACAGGCAGAGGCTTGGATTCTCGTTTGTCGCTTATATCCCTCGAAACCAAGCGACATCACTGTGAGGACCTTGTTCCCGAAAGCATCTAATATCATTGATGAGGCTAGTTTTGACATCTAATATGTTTCCGCGCTATTGCATCTTGCCCGGCCATAGCTGATCTCAAGTCCTGAGCACGCAGTTCGGTACACCGTCATTCGCCTCATAGCATGTAATAGTGGTACCTCCTGGAATTTCAGTCCAAATGCCTTTCTTTAATTCTTCCCTCTCGCCACGGACTGATGGCGTATCCTGTTGGAGGATATAAGTTTGATTGGGGAAGGTGAATGCATGGACCTGGCGGGTTGGGAAACGAGGGAATCCACTGAGCGTTTCTCCAGCACTTATGTCGAACTGCTTGCACTTGGGCTTCTTTGCGCCGATAATACCTTCGAAGAACCTGCCAACAGAAGATGTCCTGTGCATTGGGCATTTATCAGGTAGGTCGTTGGGTCCATCAGGGATCTTCAGTGTGGCACCCCTTAAGGGCCAGGTTGTGTTATTTTCGAGGACCTCGGGGCGAAATTGGAATTGTTGGGCAACAGATAAATCTCCGAGGAGGACAGCCCCAAAGGCCAGGGTAGTAGAGAGTTTCATGGGGACCTTGGGGGTGAAAAGGTTAGTTCTTAGGCGTACTAGCAAAATCCGAGTGTTTTGAGGAAGCTTACAGTTGTAAAATGACGGTTGGTGGTGGTGTTCCTGATTCAATCTATAGCCTGTCCAGGGATGCGGGGGCGGTCAGGACTTTATATCCATCAATCCTTCGCCGTTCACAACCGTCAAGGTTCAGTCCTTGTACTGCATTTGAGTCAACCTGTATCTATGAGCTTGTGTTTGCGGGGAGGAATTTACCCGGTCGTAATCGCCCGTGTTAGTAGTCTAGTGCTTAACCTTGTGGCCAGCTTGTGGCTCTATACATCGTGTTGGCTGATGCCTTTTCGGCTCTTTTACACAGGGTTTTCGATTTTGCCGCCGACATTGATTTTAAACAACACAGCAGTGTCCTCGTTACGTTGAGGTAGTGATAGATAGTTTACTTCTCCCCAAAGATCTTCAGATGTGATCTACCGAAATTATAGTCTGGACAGTCAACCTCTTATTACTTTCAGGTACCGGCCCTTTATTTGAATATGAAAATTATTGGTATAAAGAAAATGCCTGAGTCCCATAAGCTTCGCATATGGCCAATGTCATATTGTATAGTGGAGGGATAAAATAAGCTCCAGTCTCAACATAACATCACATTCCCGCAGTGACATGCAGCTTGCGCCTCGTACCTCTCCACGAAGGCATCAAGAGGCGTTAGACTTGGGGAAGTCTATTCTCAGGCAGATGGGACCTCTATCCCGTCACCTGTGGCTCCTGATATGGATTCTGTTCTGTCTCAGTAAGGAGGGGTAAAGTGACTTCAAGAACGGCATCAAAATAACTCCGTGGCCTATTCTCCCTTATCTACTCCTTTGATACCGAGACTACTGGCGATTCTCTTGAAGCACATCTATTGTCATTTCCAGCGTCGTATTGAGTGGTCCGCGGCCTAGGTCCAGAGACATCTATCTGGATATCAACAGGGGATTGCGAGAACTTGGACTTTAGCTGTCCACGACAACGACCGTGTTAGGAGTTGCGTCTTGTATCATGACGCAAGAGTTTCAATGAGACGTCCACCTGGCATTATGCCTCATAACAAACGCCAATGTCTTGGCTCGAGGTATAAATCCAGATCTTGAAAGGAAAGGATAACAGAGGAATACCTCGCCATTCCTTTCGACGTAATTGAAACCATTCCCAAGTGCCAAGTGAGGTGAGTGGCTGTCATTATTGCAATATTCTGTTTGGTTCGGGGCCAACGGTGAACTCTACCTCTTTGGGTTTGACACCGTAACGCCCCAGCCCTCGCCAATCGGAACAGGTCCAAATGCCTGACACCAGAACCACTTCTCAGTACCTGGGACCAATGAGAAAACACTTCTTTCAGGGTCTTGCAAGGAATGACAGCAGGCGAAACTTCGGCAATCGCTTCACTGTACATATTTGGCAACGCTGTGTTGGTTCGTGTCATGCATGTTGGTCGTCAGTTTTGTAGCACAGCATCGGACGAGAAAAGAGAGAACAATGCAGGTTTTAAAGCTCGGATCATGTGCGTGCCACATGCGGCATTTAAGTTCCCAATTGACAGACAAACAAACAATCCACGATAGTTTTTGGGTCTTTTTGTAATTCGAGAGTATAGATCTACAATGACGACCATTGAAGCGCATCCCGTCGTAGACGCTGACGATAACGTTAGTTCCCGCTGCAACCGACCCACTGAAGCTAGCTAACCAACGGCCACAGCACTCTGACGCGGACTCGTCACTTGGTGCGGTATGAGATCAGCCCATCAGCTCACAGACCTTTGATGCTGATCTTATTGCGTAGGATAATGCATCTTCCACAGACAGCTTGAGAAGCTCAATTCTTGACTTCCGTCAAGAAAATGGAAGAACATACCATGCTTTCCGGGACGGCAGTATGTAGCTCCTCTGCTATACAAGCCATATCACTTACGTGCCCAATCGCAGAATACAATCTCCCGAACGATGACGAGGAGAACGAAAGATTAGGTATGTACTCCCAAATGCCGCCGAGTATAGCATAGCAATAACAATAACAACACAGATCTACAACACAACTTGTTCTTGCTCACTCTTGATAACAAGCTCGGTCTAAGCCCTCCTAACCATCCCGACTCCAAAGTTAAGCGCGTCCTCGACGTTGGCACTGGAACCGGTATCTGGGCGATTGACTTTGGCGACGAGCACCCCGAGGCAACAGTAGGCTACGCCATTAAGCTTTATGTAGAATAGCCGCTGACAAGACAGGTCATTGGCGTTGACCTCTCGCCGAGCCAGCCGAACTTGTATGGATGAGTTAACCTTGTAGCCCAACGTGAATAAGACTGATGATTCATAGCGTGCCACCAAATGTCCGCTTCGAGATTGATGATATCGACGAGGAATGGACTTACAGCGAGCCGTTCGACTTTATTCACAGCAGATTTATGAACTTTAGCATTCAGAACTGGAAGTCGTACTTCACCAAGATCTACCAGTAAGCCAAATCTCACCATTCATCAAAGAGCCATACTGACACAAGCAGGAACTTGGCTCCAGGCGGTTATGTTGAACTTCAAGATGTCGATGTCATCATGGGCAGCGACGATGGCACCCTCAAGGAAGACCATACCATGTACAAATGGTGCCGCCTTCTCGACGAAGCAGCCGGAAAGTTCAACCGCTCTTTCGAACGCACCACCAACTTCAAGGAGATGCTGAAAGAGGTCGGATTCGTGGATGTTGTTGAGACGCGATACAAGTGGCCTACCAACCATTGGCCCAAGGACAAGAAGTACAAGGAGCTGGGCCAGTGGAACAACGTCAATGCAGCCTCTGCTCTGGAGGCGCTGACCATGGCGCCTTTCACGAGAGGATTGGGCTGGAGTCGTGAGGAGGTGGAGGTGTTTTTGGTGCAGCTGCGACAGGACTGGAATAACCCCAAGATCCATGCTTACTGGCCCATGTGAGTGTTTTGCTTTCCTGGGAGAGATTGTGGCTAACTGTTTGTAGTTGCGTTACTTATGCTAGGAAGCCCGAAGCGTAGTGCTGGATACAAGATTCAAGTCTTCAATGGGTTTAGACTGAATGAAATGATAGGCATCTTACATATTCCTAAGTCAGAGCTGGTCATAGAATTGATCATAACAATTGTGCATCGTGCTTGATAAGCTTTGAGGCGTCTCTCAACTCGAGTTGGTTGCGAAGTACCCACCTTGTTTGAGCCAGCGGCGTGTTCGTTTTCGGCCTTGTCCTCCAAGTGACGCGTGCATGCAACAACTGACAAAAACCACCCGAAATCTGGTTTTTTTTTTTTTTCATGAATTAATAACGCAGAACTCAGTATTCCGCGCTTTCCTATATATCCGGCACTCTTTTTCTCATGTCTCATGCACAGTTCATCAGTAATGCGTATGTCCATATGCTCTCAATCGGACAATTGCTGCCCAACGAACTCAGGACAACGTGGCCGAGTGGTTAAGGCGATGCCCTGCTATCTCTTCCGAGACATCAAAGGCATTGTGTTCGCACGCGTAGGTTCGAATCCTGCCGTTGTCGATGTTCTTTTCTTTCTTTTTGTCGTTTTCTGGTCTATCTGGTCAATTCGTGGACGTTGAGAAATACATGCACAGTTGGTGATTAAACACGTTGAGTTACGGTCCCCCACCGTAGCTCACCTGTTTCTAAGACACCAGTCCGCAAAAGGCATTTATGAGCTAACTCTCAGGTCCTGTGTATTTCAGTCTGGAATTGAACGCCAGATGGATTTACTAAGCAATTGTTTTAGTTCTGGTAGTTCCCAGACACAAGTTTCTCTACCTTCATCGTTCGCGTCGTTGGCGGGGCCCCACAATATGACGCGATCGCAGTCAAACACAAAAACACTTGTCAATATTTTTATGACTATTGCAATCTAGCAATCAGTGGGTTTGATAACTTCGATAGTCCACAAGTTGTTGCTTCTGTCGTGGGATGTTGGTGTTTATTCCTTTGCGCAAATTGAGATGCGATGTTACATAAGGCTGTGCTGATGATATGATTGCGGGCCAGCTCTATTACTTTAAGCTCGACATATCCCTTCCCTGGTAAATTTAATAGTCTCGAAAAGGAACACTTTCTCCTTCTCCCTTGTGGCGCGACTATTTTTTTATCGAATTTTCTCTTGATTTTGGTGCTCAGGCGCTGATTCCATCATGTCTCAATTCTCTGGCAGCAGTGCTTCAGGGTAACCAAAGCGCCTGAGACAGTGGCCCAGAGTCGCCCTCCAGCGAATAACCTTTTATGTTTATTATCAGTCCGGAGACATTGCAAAAAAAAAAAAAAAAGCATATGCATAGCATCGCTGTAGACAATGCTGTCTGTCAATAGAGCGACAACACGATTGGCAAAAAAGAATCGCCTGTGTATCACAGGTGGCTGGATCTCTCCCGCCGGGAATTGAACCCGGGTCTCAAGCGTGACAAGCTTGCATACTGACCACTATACTACGGAAGATGAACAGGTTGAAACCTGCTGTAGTGGGGTTGCGGTTGGCAGTCGCAGCAGAGTCCATAGACGCATGAGCCACACACGACATCAAACAAACGTGAAAAAAACACTTAGGAGACTTGCCTCAACAGCACATCCGTGCCGGCACCTCAAAACTAAAAACTGCATGATCGAAACAAACACTAAAAATGCAATTGCCACAATCAGCAAAAAACATGCAACAGCGGGGATTCGCTGGTCGTCACCGACCCAACTACTAATCCGCCGGTTAGTGGCTTGACTATGGGAGAGCGGACGGGATCCCGTATTTTCCACTACCTTTGGTCGCATGTATTAGCTGTACGCTTGAGACAGGCTATGTCTACAACAACTTGCTGTAGCCACAGGCTGCAGAACCTCCTGTTGGGAACACAGCTCAGTGCCCCGATACCCACGACAGAGGTCTGGTGACTGAAAAGGTTGACAACTCCAATTACCTTGTAAGTCTGAGACAACGATAACGAGACTTCTGCATTTTATGTATTGTTTGATCTACCTAGACAGCTTCGCGTGTCGGTTTACATCCTTGTACAACAAGTATCTGAACTTGCCAGGTCCACCAGCATAGCACGCCTGGGGACAAAAGGCCCGCAACCACATAAAATCACCAGCTTCCACCTCGACCCAATCCTGATTCAGTCTGTAAACAGCCTTTCCCTCAAGAACATAAAGGCCGTGCTCCATTACATGTGTCTCAGCGAAGGGAATGATACCACCAGGCTGGAAAGTCACAATGTTCACATGCATGTCGTGTCGAACATCAGTAGGATCAACGAAGCGCGTTGTCGCCCAAGCTCCATTGGTATCGGGCATTTCTCTGGGCTCAATATCCTTCTCATTGGCGAAGAAGGCCTCGGGTGCATCAAGACCAGGGACTGCCTCATATGCTTTGCGGACCCAGTGGAAACGAGCTGGCTCGCTAGAGTTGTTGCGGAGCGTCCAGCCACTCTTGGGAGGGAGGAAGGCATAACCTCCCGATGAAAGAGTGTGAGCTTCGCCAGCTAGCGTAACCGTGATTTCACCCTCGACAACGAACAAGACACCCTCAGCAGTGTCATCCATCTCAGCACGGTCACTGCCACCGCCTGGTTGAACCTCCATGATGTACTGAGAAAATGTCTCAGCGAAGCCCGAAAGAGGGCGAGCAATAACCCATAGTCGTGTCTGCTCCCAGAATGGGAGGAAGCTAGTGACGATGTCGCTGAAGCAGCCTTTAGGGATGACGGCGTAAGACTCGGTGAACATGGCCCGGTCGGTGAGGATTTGGGTTTGTGGGGGCAAGCCGCCCTTGGGTGCGTAATATGCACCCGCTGTGTTGTTGTTGCCGCCCATTTTGAGATTTCTTTTGAATATTTTAGGATCCAAAGACAATTCAGAACTACGAGATGGAAGATTATTTTAAGAGGGAGATTAAAATTCTCGGTCATCAAGTCCGATATCGAAAAGAGCTCACTTGCTACACCAAAAGTACCCCGCATGAACCCCTCCGAAGCGGACTGGACCCTTTGTGGAATGTGGCCAATCGGGCCTTTGGCAATTCAGTCGCTTTTGTCTGCAGTTCGTGCTATTCCTATTTCAGCTACGAAATGGGCGACTTAGCAATGGACTTCGGACGAATAACCCGAAGAATCGGGCTTGTCAAAAACAATAGTTTTCGTATTGTACGGAGTAGAACTGTATGAGCTTGAAGTACGCTAGCTAATGTTTCAGCTAGTGCGGCATGAAGATCCCTGAGACTGTGTGCAGTCGCTACGAGACAGAGACAGAGTTGCCTCCTTCTTTGCAGACGCATTGATGGACACAGGATTCTCGACGATAATCTCCTTTCCTTTCGGAGCAGGACGAGTGATGGAGAACTCATCCAGCTTGTAGTCAGACGTCCCAGTCAATGCCATCTCAGCAAGTGCTTTGCCCAGGGTTGGCACAAATTTCATAGCCCAGCCAGCGGTGAAGATAGCAATACTCTTCTCCGCGCCACCTTGGAGGTACTTCTCTGGCAAGAAGTCTAGCACAAACATATTATCTACTTGTATTAGCATGCACAGAGGCAATAGTGCGATGGTCTTACCGAAAACATTGGTCTGGAGACAACTAACAGTCGAGGCCGGAACGGTAGCGTCAACACCGACGACATGGTCTCTGACGAAATCTTGAGTATCTTGAATGTCCCTTGGATCAAGGACATTGGCCTGTCGTTGGCTTGGGTCGTCAATCGTCCGAGTAGCAGCATCCACTGCAATTCTCACAACATTCGGTGGGCCCCATGGCAGGGCTGGGAAGCCGTAGAAGAGTTGGGATCTGCCGTTCACCGATGGTCCGAACTGGAACCACATGCCTCACTCACTGTTAGCAATCTGGATCAAAATATCAAGATGCACTTACTAGGGAAGATAGTGCCATTTGGTCCGGGATTGGTGTTGAAGTAGGTAGCAACCATTTCCCAAATTTCCAGTCTCAGGCCAATGCTGAAGCTCGGCTTCAAGACATGATTGACGTAAGCTCCACTAGTAATAATGATCTTCTTTGTCAAGTACTTGACCTCCTTGTCATGAACCATCGCGTGGACTTCCCAGATCGATTTATCGCTGTCTAGGGGACGAAGCTGCTTGACCTGAGTGTGCTGCTTTGCCTGGGCACCGTAGTCCTTGGCGAGACCGTATAAGGTGCGGAGGAGGAGTTGGACGTTGATGACACCGTTGTCAGGAGCGAACAGTCCGATCCACTTGGGATCGAGGTTCTTAAAGGGATACTGCTCTTCGATTTGCGCGGCAGTGACTGTCTTGGTCAGATTAAAAAAGGAGAATGGGTGTGAGCATACCTACGCTCCTTGTAGAACATTCCAAACTTGTCCAAGTTCGCCTTGGGTCCCAGCAGTGATCCTATCCTCGTTAGTACCGCACCTCAGAACCACAAGTGTCTTACCTTCTGGAGTATCACCGCCCATGTCCTTATCACCAAAGTTTAAAAGACCTCCCATCCATCTAAGTGACACTCCAGCGTCCTTCTCAAGAGCATCCCAGTGCTTCATAGCCTCAATCGCGAGCTTGGCCATGAACTCCTCAGTGTACCTATCTTATCAGTCAGGTTCTCGGGATTTATTCTGCAATAGACTTACATAGTGCGAAACATGCGGGCCAAATCACCAGAACTACCGGCTTGGTTGAAGAAATTATTCTGTTCAAGAATCATTACCTTGCTTCCAGCTTTGGCGACTTCGTATCCTGCGGCCAGACCAACGGGTCCTCCGCCGATAACAACGACATCGAAGACGTCCGAGTTTGAGTTTGGATAGGCCATTATGTTTAAAATGATTTTAAAATGCTCTGGGCTCGTTGTCGCGATTCCAACTTACGGAGCTTCGCCTAATCATGACAGCCCACGGTCAAGGTCAAAGACGAGGACCTCGTCTCTCTTGTAATGGGATACACCGCTATAGACTAGGAACGGCCCGGCATCTCTGCCGTGATTATCACATTCCATTCTGCAGATAATTACGATAGTTTCTCATGCAGAATGCAGAATGTGCTGTAAGTGGTATAAGTGAGGGGTAAATCTCACACATCGTATTCAGCTTGTTGCCGTGTCTCAGCTCATGCAGGACTGCATGTATTTATACAACATTCAATACACTAGCAGAAGAGAAAGTCCAGTACAAGCTACAAAGGCAGTGACGCTGCTATGCACATCACGCTTTCACTACATTAGCAAGAGTTTCTGTAATGCGTTAGGACTTCGACTTGGCTTCTGTATTTGGACTACGTATTGATTTAGGCGCAGCTGAATGTAAGACAACATACACCACTGCCGTTGCGGACCAGCGGTGTGATGTGATAGTGGTTGTTCAGGCAACTGCAAAGATGTGCAGATGACCGAACAAATTTGTCTTCGTGCAGTCGTCGCACATTGGTCGTGTTTGGCTGACACAAAACACAGCGAAAGGCTTTCGTCCTCTGTTGAATACAAAGCTCTTATTATGGGGAACCAGCCCGTGTTCAATTTAAGTCTCGGCCAAGCCCAAGATTACATGCACGAAGAATATCTTGTCGACGAAGGGTTCCAGAACGAATGGACCGTTGGGGTCACGTCAAGTGCTTTCATTCGCGAGCCGTAACAGGCGAGAGTCAGACATACTTGTCCATGACACATCTATGCACTTTCGAGCTGAGTATAAGGCTCCCGATACGCCGCCTCTTTGTCCAAAAGCTGTAGCGGAGGTAGCTCCATTTCAGTAGAGGAGAGATTTAGAGGTTGACACTCAGAACAATGGTCAGCATCTACCTATGAGATGTGCAAGATAAAAGTGGTAGACCAAATATAAAGCCAGTCGTAATTTCCTGCATCAACTCATCATACTGTTGAGATATTTAAGTGCCACGCCGGACTGCCATCTGGAATCAATTGAGTTGATACAGCTTCAAAGTCGATGCGCATATGGTAGGCCTTGTCCCATAGACAAGATTGCTCTGCTTCAGAACGTTCCGACTCGCTGGGCTGTCGTCTTTCGTAAAATAGATACTCTTAATCGGATGAAGATCGATGCCGCGTGATGCATTCTCTTCAGGATCTTTCAGTCCGTCTAGGATCTCGAGGCATACTGCACGTCAAGGGAATTAACGTTTCATCATACAGTCTAGCAAGATCTGGGAGATTACCAGAAAGCCGAGCATCGAAAGCCAAATAAGCCTTTTGGTGTAGTGCTTACTCTTGAGGCGATGGCTTGATTGACTCAATGTTGTGGACAGGCATTGAGATCAATGTCGCGGTTGTTGCGAAAGCCAAGTGATGCGCCAAAGGCCACTAAATATCGAAGGATCATTCCGATGAATTTTGCAAGAACTAGACTTATCAATTGGAATCTGAACAACATTTTCTAAACAATGTTTCTTGGATTTATTCCCATTGCAACGCCCGTAATTCCCTAATGACGAGAGGACATTCATCTGTGTTTGGATAAGGCGCCAGGTCTAGTACGATCTAATCAGCCTTGAGGCGTTGACATGGGCTCGCCTGATAGGTCTCACGGATCTGGGCGCTGCTTAAACCCGAATTCATCCACGAAGCTGGAATAGCCACATTTCAGTGTCTGCTACCACCAACCTTAAACTGGCCAGCACGGACGCAGGGGCGGTAACTTATGGGAATGACGGTTTGATGATCCTCCGATCGACTGGGGAATAACAGGGGGATGAACCCCGTCCCCTGGCCCTGGATCCAACGTTGGTTCATTGTGACTTCGGCCCTTGCGTCGATATCCACAACACCATGAATATTACTCCCGAGGAGATGGCGGCGAAGGCGGGCGAGTCAAGCTCCGGGGTCGTGATTGGAATGTCGGTTTCGTTGATGGCTCTGTCAGTCCTCATGGTCGGGCTACGACTCTGGTGTCGGCGGCAGAGACATATGCTGGGGCTTGACGATGTGACTGCCGTGGTGGCCCTGGTAAGTCAAGTAAACATCTCCCGAGACAAATTATTTCTAAATACATGTAATTTAGGCTTGCGTTTTAGGCTGTGGGTCATCAATCGTCGCCAGTATGTCTCGCTTCTCTATATCGACAACAGTAACTAATCTACGATCGCAGTGACACATTATGGACTGGGTCGACATGTCTATACATTATCCCCTCAACAGATATCCCTTTACCTCCGAGTACGTGGGCCAGACCTCCACTCATATGAAGAATCTTCTAACAGTTAGTCTGCAGTGCTTCTGGATATCGATCTTGTTCTATACCTACGCCCTCTTCGCCATCAAGTTGACGTTTCTAATACACTATTACCGAATCATGTCTGTCTCTAACATGAGATGGCTATACATGGGCGCACTCGGTTTCATTATTCTCTGGGGGACCTACCAAGGGATCGGAGTATTCTTCTTCTGCACCCCAATCCAATCATTTTGGGATTCAGGTGTCAAGGGACGCTGCATGCTTTCTCAACCTACTATGTGGCTCATCAGTGGTATCGTGCACATCGTCACTGACTTCGCAATCATCGTCATGCCTCTACCCATTGTCTGGAAACTTCAGCTTCCACGAGCCCAGAAGATATATCTCACTGGTATATTCGGCCTAGGAACACTGTAAGTGGTATATCTGAGTTTCCATATCATCTACTAATGTATTCCTCAGTACTCTCGCGATCGCTATTCTCCGCGTGCAGTGGCTCGACCCCGTTGCGGACATGACATGGTGGAATGTTACAGCAGCTTCATGGTCCATGGCAGAGATCGTGTCTGGAATAACATGTGCTTGCCTTCCGACTTTCAAGCCCTTGCTGGTTGGTATCAAGAATTGGCTCTCCCGATCAGATGATGGAGACAGCACCATCTGTCTCCAGGATCAAGGAAGCGATGGGTTTGCTGGATCAACCTTGGCTGCATTTGAGGGTCATGGAGGTGTCGGTACTGGGCCGAAAGTACCAACCAGTATCTCAATGTATGGAACCCAGACGAGCATATCGGCATACCAGGGCAGCAACAAATCCAAGAAGAAACCAACACAGATGGTTTAGTGGTGCTAGAATATTTAGATATTAATACCTGTATAAGCTTGTAATTTATAATGCTTTGGCTCAGCGGAAACAAGAATATGCTTAACCTCATTCAGTGGAATCTAACAATGGCCTTTGCCCCACGTTTCTCTTCGAGCTCTCATGCATTGTAGATGTTACTCACAATTGCACAACAACCACGGATATCTATAACAGACAGTTTCTACTGCGATATATCGACGAAATCTTACGCAAATATAGAAGCCCTTCCTTTGAAATTCAACAATTCTCGGCAGCAGCAGAAGAATCGTCATGGAGCGAAAAGGGCGCTAATGTCATGTCATCTAGGGCGCGACTTTAGTGGATTTCTCCTCCACCTTTTTTTTGGCTTCACATGGATCCTTCTCACTGTCCATCCTTCCAAGAACATCTCGACTCTGTATTACGCCGGAATCATGGCAATCCGCTTAATTGAGGCCTCCGAAGAGCATCTTCCTGCAATAGCTCGTATCGCAACTTCGGCTTTCCACCCCAACACAGATGCTCTGTCACGACGCTTATTTCCCCCTCATCTACAACCGAAGGATCTTCCTGACGGCGAAGCAGCATATGACTGGCGCTTTGCGCGCAAAGCATCAAGTTTAGCGTCGCCAGAGTCTCATCTAGTTGTAGCTGTTGATGATGAAAAGGCACAAGATGACCAAGTCGTCGGCTTCTCTCTTTGGGATGCCCCTCCTGCTACTGGCGGTGACTCTGGCCCCAGTAAGGAGATACAATGCGCAGCGCTCGATAAGGAGGCCTACAATGAGATGAAAAAGACTGTGAATCAAGATGCTGTTGATACTTTTGGAGAACAAGGCATCGCTGGTGTTTGGCGTATGTTTCCCACTTTACTTTCTCCGGTGCAGCGACTGACCGCCTAGATCTCGACTATATCGGTGTCAGCCCAGCCAATCAGAGACGTGGTATCGGCAAGATGTTGTTACAGTGGGGTCTTGATCACGCAGCTGCGGAAGGAAAGGATTGCTATTTAGTAGCTACTGAAGCAGGTCGGCCATTGTATGTGGCTGCAGGCTTCAAGGACATTCGCGTTGTATCGATTCTTGACATTCCTCATTATTCGATGATTCTGAGAGCTGGCAGTTCATAAGACAAGCAAGCCTCAAAAGCGTAGAAATGAGATAGAACAATATAAACGAACGCTATTTTGTCACTGCTTAAGTATTGTTTGTGAGTGTCGTGCTTGATTCGATGACTTCATCAGGACCATGAGAGGAGTCGCGAGAGCACTTGATGGCATGATCTGAGATGTCAGCCGTCAAGGGTCTCGAACTCAGATAGGATTTGTCATGGTAGTACTCCGTAAGTCTACTCCCAAGTGTTCCTTTTTCTCCGGATAAGATAACAAACCACGTCAGCTGGCATAATGTAATCACTATAACCGTTTCGAGAGTGGTCTATTGGCTTGGCGGAACCAATCGTCAAAATTTATCAGCGAACTATCGATTTTCATCAGACGTTAGCGCCCACGTAATTTAAGATGCCCCATCGTGATAGCGCGAGCACTAAGTACTTCAGCACTGCGAAACCGTTTTCCGTCAGTCCTGGACCCTTTCCTGCCTTTTCTCATTCCTTTCCTTTTGGATCATCACGTTCGTTACAGCGGCTATCTTATTCACTCATTCTAAGATGGCATCGCAGAGACTTTTTGCTGCATTCGCGGCCTTCTCCATCCTCATTGGATCTGAGGCTAGCCCCTGCAAGCCGATTTCTTCCACCACTGAGATCCAGGCTACATCAACCTTCTCTTCTGAGACTGAGACTGCCACTGCTAGCGATGCCACTTTCACCAGTGAGCTCACCTCAACTGAGTCGAGCTACGTCACGGACATCACCATCACTGAGAGTGAGACAGCGACATCTAGTGAAGCTGAGTCGACCTCAACCGTGGTTGTTTCCACTACCGAGACTTCTGCTTTCACTTCTACCACGGAGGCTGCCTCTACTACCTCGGCTGCACCTATCGAGGCACCTACTATCATTATCAACGGTGACTTTGAAACCGGTAGCATTGCTCCATGGGTCAACTTTGGTATCGGCGCCTTTGCCAACATCGACGTTTCACCAGTCCATTCAGGCTCTTATTCTCTCAAGATAGGCTCCCAGGCTAGCGAATGGTCAACTGTCTTCCAAGTCCTCCGCAAGTCATCCCTCGTCGCAAATCAGCCTTACAGTCTTACCCTTTTCGCCAAGGTCAGCTCTGGCACTTCTTGCAGTGCTTTCGAGGCGTTCATCGACAACAACGACCTCAGTGATGCCTTTGGACCGAGGATTAGTGTTACTGGTGCCCAGATCTCCAGTGCCTTTACTGGTCTTTCGGGCGAGTTTTCTCTGACACAGACTGCTTTGGACAGTAACAATGATATTCGGGTCATCATCAGGGCGAAGTGCAGCAACGGCTTCGTGGCCTGGGTGGATGACGTTCATATGGGTATTTCAGACTAAACTTACTCATCTCTGGGAGATAGTCAAGGTAATGGCAGTAGCCAAGACCCAAGGACCATTTTTAGTTACATTTCATCATAGCAGGCAACCTGATTCACAACCAGGGCTGCGCTACATATAACTACCTATCTCGCATCATTTTATGGTTGCAAAATAATTAGACTTTCTATTCTCAACATATCATTCGGCCCCACCACACAAGTATCTAAATTACAGCGACGATATACATGTCCCGCTCTCAGTGTGGTGGCCGTATAGCTCACAGAGCCTTAGTAGAACACATAACTGCTTGTCAAGAAGTGTAAAAAAGAAAGCCTCGCAAACGCTCGCAATCGTAATATAGGAACAGCCCGATGCGGGGGTCGAACCCGCAACCTTGAGATCGCGTACTCGTAAGAGTCTCACGCTCTACCGATTGAGCTAACCGGGCGTGGCTCTTAATTGATGCTCGGCGAGGCCGGCGGGACGATCAAGAACAGGAGGTCCTGATTCAGTCAGCAGTGAATTGAGCGTGAAGTATTGCTGACGGAAGATTATGTATCTGGAAAGTAGCAGTATTTGATTCGGCGATCTCTTCGGTTGATCGCTGATGCTCACTGGAATCGGCGGTGGAGGTGGCCCTGTCTTTTTAGTGAGACGTGTCACGTTTGTGGTGGGAGGGCTTCGCTTGTTCCTCGACGCATTCCAAAGTGGCGGTATGATGTGACCTGTTGATGTGATTTGTGATATAACTTCAGCGGAGAACTCAAAGGGGAGGAAAAACGGAGCGAACCTCCATTGTTCAGCAGCAAGGGTTGCGTGCTTGCTGATGGAGCGACTGAGTTCCAGCCTGCATGCCTGATAATGGTTTCCATGCGTTGACCTGATTGCAAGAGTAGCTATTCAACATCAGTTTAGACTTCAAATGCCTCGAAACCTCAACCGCAGCTTTGGTCACAGTTCGTGAGCTCTCAGCTCCCCACTAACCTAGTACTATAAACAGAGCACCAAACGACGCTTGAAATAGCCCAACTCAAAAGGATAGGCACGGTGAGGAGAGCTTCAGATCTCCTACGTATATCATTATTGCGTTTTCGACCGACAAGACTGAGAAGAGAAATACTGTAGAAAGATACATAATATCCCCCTTCAGCACGACTTCCCACCAAAGTTTATGCTCAGTAGCCCAAGCGGGCTTTGCGAATTAAAGCCCTTTCGCCGTGGAAGAACTGACTGCTATTAAGTTTACTGAATGGCTATATTCCCGCCGATAATGAATTTTGTCCATCTGATTCTATACCAAATTTGCCCCATTGTTATACGCCCCACTCGCTTTATCATTGCGAGGTCAAATTCTGTCTAAATTTCCTATTGTGTGAATTCTTCACAGAAACAAATACCACCTTAGAGAAGTCTTCGTAGAGCACATGCTACACTTGTCACTTTATTATCCTGGACGGCAGATGTCATGTCTCTCTCTCGTACTCTAAGGTCCTAGGCTAGATTTCAGTGGTGTCTTAGCGACTGAACGAAGTCCGATAGCACGGCATTGAAAATTAGAGACTTCATCTAGGAAACGGAATAAAAAGAGTTCTCAAGTTGAGCCATCTTGATTGACGCCAGAAAGATGAACTACACTATGCTAAACAAGCTCCGAAGAGAAGCCCTGAACTATTCTATTCTACGATGATACTTTTCCAATGTTGCATAAAGAGAGATTGGATATGGTAAAAGTCGCTGAGCATTTTTCATCACGATAGAGCCGGTTCTGACCTGAATTCTGACGAAAGAAGAAAGAGAATGTATTATGATTGAAGAAGTTGAATGAGACTAAATCATTTGGTGTTCGCTCCATAGTGTTCTGAGCAACCACCAGACAGGTTCGGTGGGTTATGTGGGATATGTGGGACCTGAAAATCAGGATGAAAATATCTAACGTGTCGTATCTCTTGACTGATAAGCGAGCATAGGCGTAGTAGGAACTCCCGCTACAATATTGCCAAACGATTCCAGCCATTCCTGATGAGATTTCCCTGTCCTACCCGCCAATGCTTGGCGACCTGATGATCGATGCTTTACCATTCATCACACAAGCGACTACAGCCCGACAGGCATCTTCAAGCCTAAGATTCTCTGATATGGGAACATTCATTAAATACTATGCCTTTGTCAAACATTTTCCGTTCTCATTGGCTGAGAGATGAAACAAGATGGCGTTCATATCTGGCCGAGTATGCTTGTTGTATGACGCCGGAGCTGGAATTTATTTTTCCGCCCCCTTTGCTCACCTAGTCTCAACCATTCGGGTACCACGCCAAAACACGTGACGCAGTTGGACCGTGTTTACCGTTTACCTCATGGGTCGCAAACACATCACCACCCTTTAATAATCAATCACATCAGCTCATCTTGAGCACATTCAGTTTCAAGCAGACTCACAACCATCATCAACTTGTTGATTTTTTACATCATTTACGATGACGCCAAAGCACTCGTCCGCGCGTCATCGCGGTAGGCCGCCGCCAGGCGTCAAGGCTCAATCATCAACAGAATATCCATCTCATCGGGCTTATCACGCAGCGTCGCGCATTCATCAGCTCAGCGGAATGTGGCCAAATGAGCTATGCAAGGGTTTTGTTCCTGACATGTGGGGGATCCGACTCATTGAGGGTCTCTCTGCGCTGGTATCGCTCGTGGTGTCCAACAGAGTCGATCTTGAGGACGTGCGACGCAGACTGAAGGGTCATGCGAACCACCATCCGCGTACAAAGTATCCTCAGCTTCGCAAATCTGATATTCTCAAAGTCCGGAAATGGCTTCGTGGTATGGGGATTGATACCAAGCATACAAATCCAAATGAATCGGCGCCAGTGAATGAGCAGAGCGACGATGAGATGGGCGACAGTGACGCGACTGATGCAGAATCTGAACCTGTTGATGAAATAGTAGCTTTGGGTTTGCCTGATGATCAGATGGAAGTCGATACCGATGAAGAAGAGGATGAAAATGAAGATGAGGCTGAAGAGCAAGTCGAGGAACCGGGGCAAGTTCAAGAAGGCGAGGGGAAAGAACTGGAAGAGGAAGACGACGAGGAAGAGGAACAAGAAGAAGAGGAGGAGGAGGAGGAACAAGAAGTTGAGGAGCTGGAGGATGAGAATGATTTCGACTGGGCTGCGCCAAAGAGGCAAAGCTCAAAGAAAAAGACCCCCCCTCGAGAAAAACGCCGCTCGCCAGCCAAAGAAGTCGTCGAGATCGACGAGTCAGATGAGGAAACAGTGGTAGATCCAGATGGTGATGGCTTCATGCCGAACAACAGTCCAGAACCTGCCCAGGTTGATAATCAATCTGCACCTGATCACGAAACATCGACGCCCAACTCTGTGTCAGCAGTCTCAAGCCGTCCGCGGCGCAGTATCCAACAGCCATCTCGATTAGTTTCAGATACACCTAGGAGCTCTGTTCCGCAAAGCACTGACTCAGCAGAGTATACGTCTGCGACTCTCGCCGTCAGGAGTCCACCGAGCTCTCAACAACAAACACCAAGTTCTCAAGTTCCAGAGCTCAAAATTGCAATGTGTCAGGGCCTTATGCGCCCCCCTCAACAACCTACACCAACAGCCTCTCCAGCAAACACAATGCAGAATTCCGTCAAACATCGCCTTCAATCACACACAGCAGTGCCTCTTCCTCCAATCCCTGGTACTAAAGGTGCAATGCAACTCCAACGATCCAATAGCCAGCTATCCGCTCCAACCTCCGCTTCAAATTCTCAGAGCTCCGCAACTCCCCGCACACAAGCCAGCTCTCAGCCATTGGCGTCGCCCCGCACCACTGCTACCTCTCTGACTCCTCAGCAGCAACCAGGCAACTGGTCATCGGCACCTAATCCCGTTGCTCCTCCCGGGGCTTACAGCCAATTGACGAGCAGTCAGCAATCGACGCCTCATCACTTGACTACATCTCGGGGCAATAAGCGCCCGGCTGAATCATCTCCAGCAGCATCATACACGAGTAATACACCATCGAACACCTCACGAACTGGAGCAAAGAGACAAAGGTCATCTAATGCTCGGTCGCATCATCAGTCGCAAGTATCTAGAGCAATCAATTGGGACGCAGTTTTGGTAAGAACCTCCCATTTTAACATTTTTCTATCTAACCATGTATAGCCCTCTGGAGACGAGTTCAAAGAAAGCTTAAAAAATGCTTCTGATGCCATAAAGCCAGTTCTCCATAAGTTTGAAGATTTATTAGCCGACATCAACGACGAGCAGCGCAAGCTCTCTGCCGTTCAGAGCAGCCTTTTCCAGAAAAAGAATGATTACACAAACGACCAAAAGAAGGCCCAAGACGCCCTCAAAGACGTTGAGAAATCCACAGCCAACGAAAACACAACGCTCAGAGGTCTTGAGGAAGTTTACCAGCAGAACCCCAGCGATGCTGAGCTCCGCACCTTTATTAACAAGCGAAAACAGACTATTCTCGAGCACAAGGAGGTATATGTTATTGTCAAAAGCCAGCTCGACAAGAGTATCGCTGGAATATACAAGACCGATCATGAGATTGCGCTTGTTACGAAGAGACTTGGGCAGCTTGATGCTGAGAGGGCGGAGGTCCTGAAAGAGAAGGAGGGTGTTGACATGGCGGCGAAGAGGGTGACGATCATGTCGAAATTCATGGAACCTTCGTGGCAGGCTACGCTGGACATGCTTCTGCAGTCTGTGGGTCCTGAAGTTCTGGAGAAGGCTTTTTAAGAGTAAGATTCATTGCTATAATTATATTTCGAGGTGGCAATACTTAGGGCAAAAGCTTTCAAAGCAGGGCGTTTTCTCGGATGGGATACCTTGTATATTTATAGTGTAGTCTAATCAGAATGCTTCAACCTTTTATTACCGCTAGGGACCACACTATTGTCAAGCTGAACAGGTACAAGGTGATTAAAAGTGTTCCATATGACAGAAGCTATATGAGCGAATGTTAATATCGGTGTCGCCATGAGTCTGGTGGCTTTTCTGAGGGTTATTGAGGATGTTAAGGAACTCTGTATCGGTTTGAGAATCTTGTAGATGTCAGGGATACGTTTCCGAAACCATGCCAAACCGAGGGAATCCTTAGATTAGGATTTCTGATATACCGATGACCTGAATGAGGTGTAAATCCTGGCGAAACTGGTTTCTGCTCTAGATATACTCATTCTTTGACGTAATCCAGCAACGCTTCCCCGCACATTGGGCACTCATGGTAAGCCCAAGGCTGACGAACAGACGATACCATATAACCAATTGCTTCAATCACAAAGTCACGCAACCCAAACACTCCTCTCCATCTTAATTAAGAATCAGGGCGGGCCAAAGGTCAAATTTTAGTATAATGCTTTTTGAGCTTAGAGCCCCAATGTTCGCTGGACCACAACTAGGTATATATCAACTGCCGCAATCTCAAGCCATCTCCCTAGCAGCATCACGCGAGCCCCAAAGCATCTTAACTAAAAATCTTGCGTAATAATAGTGATTCTATGAATAGCCGCGATTAATGTTAATGGCTGCGGGAGCCTCTGCGTTGTGAGTGCGACAGGGCACTCTTGGTCTATTCTCATATTCTGGTAATAGATGAGGCCGAGAATTAGTTCCCTGAACATATTGATTGACAGAAAATCAATTTCGAAGCTGGGTCCTCGTGTAGCTCATTTCAATGTGCATCGCCGCCTCTCTCGCATAGATCCCCCATGTTTTTAAGAGCCAGCGGCGTGTATTATTGGAGCGCCATGCTAGGCACGTCTCGTGACGCTCCCATCTTCAGCTTCGCCGCAGTGAGCTCAAGAAACCGTGTTGCTACCTCGTTCGCATCTGCCTGACAGGTGGTGGAAGGATTGAGGAATCACAGAGGAATTCGGAATTTGGAAACTTTATTTGAAACTGCATACCATTTGGAGTCACCGATGTAGTACCAGCTGGAAGGTTCCTATTACTATTTCCATCACCCCGGAGGCATGGGATATCAGTTTAGCTTTGTTGTTTCGCCAAATGGCCAATCCTAAAGAGCTGATGGAGAGAACCAACGACTAGTCCTTGTTTTCAGTTTGGCGAAAGCTCAAGTCAGTTCACAAAGTTGTACATCTGTGCTGGCTTTGGGTGCGCCATGCTCACAAGTCGCAAGGACCTGATACATGCTACAACATTTTCCATGAGCCCACCTTGGACTGTTCATGTGCAAAAGCGTGAGCGGCATAGCCTTTAAATTGGCTTATCGCTTTACTGTTAGTGTAACATTCGCCAGTATCGTACCATCCTGGGTAGAATTAACTGCTGTTCTCAAGAGCAGTGTAGGTGCTAATGGAGATGGGGAGCTTGGTACCATAATCATTCACGATAAAGGTATCTACTCGGCACAGCGCGGTGTCATACCAAGCATCCAGATCACTGCGCTACAAGGCTTTGAAGTCGTTCATAGGCGTTCCCGTCCCTTTGTACCTCCGGATCGGTCCTCAAACATGATCGGCTGGCGTCCTGGCGCTCACGCTGTGATGAAAGCGAGAGTCTCCTACCATCAAGCCTTACAGGATCAATCAAACGAATCCCTAAGTATATTTTGCATATCACGACATCTACTGCTTCATCCTTGATTCCAAAACAGCTCCCGCGTTTTCAGCCGCCAGATTTATGGTACCTTTTACGCCTCAATTGGCAATCATACCGTCAGTGTTTTGCAGCAAAGGCTTAAACAAATACAAACTAGGTTGCTTAACGGGGCATCAGCCCCTAGCGGCTCAGTGAATTTCAGGCCACAGGCCGCAAGAATACCCACTGAGCTAATGCCCTGGCTACCTAGCCCCCCAGTGGGTATTCCTAGCCCAAACAAAGATCATCTGCTGAATTGTGCATTAACTGTTCAGGATAATTACAAGAAAAGACGGGAAAAAAGCAATTAATGTTGGTGTTACTTCATCCGGTATAAGGAAAGGCCTTAAGGAGGCTTTTCGCAGATATCCAGTCTTTCGTTTTTTGTTTGGTGTACTCACTTACCTTGGTCCTTCTTTGCCGTGAATTTTCTAAACTCGTTTGCGATTGCATTCGTTGCCTTTACCGGCGCCAAACCCAAGCCATGGCCATCCTTAAGCACCGGCAACTTCGAGTGAGGGTAGTAATACCATCATAAGCAACATTGGGCTAGTGGCAAAGTCGAGTATAAGCTCTATCGAAACCGGAGATTTTACGAAGATGCAGATATCGGTCATGAACGTTATAGCACGATGGGGAAGTGCGTCAGGTCTGTGGCCAGCTCGGTCCCCGTCATTACGCCCAGTGCGAGACTGAAAACCACCTGTGTATTCTAACTACAACGGTTTCCACCTTTTTCAGCAACAAGCCTTGGTTTTCTGTTGCGGCTAGATAGAGGCTCAGTTAATCGAGGGTTGTTGTCAACTATTGAGCTACTGTTATACTTAGATACTTTGTTCTTTGGCAAGTGATATTTCAACATCTTGACTTATTTGGTTTGGCAGTCACTATAGTCCATGCTTATAGGTATGCGACTTACCAATTACTGCAAGTTGTCATGGGGTAGGTGATTGTGAGATTGTCGGGATACAGCTTACAGTCAGGTGATAGGTAATCCTCATCGAAAATATGCTGTTGTGTTGAATAAGATATATAAGAGTTTTGCAAGCGTAAATCAGTACGGCGACGCCTCACTTTCAATCAAGACAGCATCGTCAAGAGAGAAAGTTATAGAGTAGCAAATGTTCCTTAATATAACAAAGGGTCCAGCATCAAGCTGATCTTGGTTCCATGTGCAGCTAATTGCTCCCAAGGCCCACGTATTCAGAGGACCTCCAAAGTCCCCCGAACCGGCCGAGGTTGATCCCCCTCCACATCCTAGCCGCTGGACGTTGCAATTGTTAGACGCTGTGGTCTTTTGGAAAATGGAGAAGCGATACTCTTTTCCGACGATGATCTTGGAGGGGTCAATATCTTGTTTGACCGTCCAAGTCCACGGCTGGATAATTCTGCGTCTGAGCCCTCCGGTAGGCGAATCTGAAGAATCGAATACGCCGCACTGGAGTGATCCTGGGCGAGACGTGTCGCTGCGAACTGATAGCCATCCGCGATTTCCAATCTTCTGTGCCTCCCAGGGCGCGAAGGTAGGGTCTTCAAAACCGGGATTGCGAATTAAGTTGGTAGGCTGTTGCTTAACAGATGTTGTCGTGGTGGGTGCCTCGTCAATTGACGTTTCAGCTGAGGTTGTAGCAAAGGTTGCCGAGAATGAAAGTTCATATGTCGTGGTGCTTTTGGCAATACTTGTTGTCTCAGAAGAGGCTATGGTCGATGATTCTGTCTCTTTAACCGAAGCTGATGAAGGGACAGCTATCGATGTGGCAGACTCAGTCTCTGCGGAAAGGACACTGGAAGATAAATCCGTAAAGGTGGCAGACTCTGTCGTCAACGTGGTTGTCGACAATATGTCTGCACTGGTCGCCTCAGCATTACCAAAGCTGGAAATGCTGGTAGATGTAATAGAATTGGAAGTTTGAGAAGAAGGCTTGCATGGCGAGGCTGAAGTCACCTCGTACAGCGCCAAGAGCTGAACGAATCGGTACGTGAGTCTCATAACCACGATATTGATGTCCTGGCGGGACTGCGATGTTACCAGAGAAAAAACCAGGACGAAGGGTCGCCAGGGGAGAATGACCGGGTACCAGGCGCAATTAAGCATAAGACCTCACGCTAAATTAGCTTGAATAACAAATCAGTCGATTCTGACAGTTCAGCTCCGTGGACCAAATTCCTTTATCTTACGCTTGGTAGCTGCTCATCGTCTATTGTAAAACTATTGAATGTGGCGTCGCTGAATTAAACCTGGGACCAACATGCACCCCTGGCTTGGGTGGGGGCATGCAAGCGAAGAGCCAATATGGGCCTCAACCTTGATGAAAAAATAGAGAAGAAAATTGTTTAACAGCCTGCAGACGGACATCAACCATTAATAAGGTCTTTGGCTCAGTGGATATATTCCAGACCCGTTACGCTACCCCAGATAACAGTTTCAACTAATCCGATGCCTCAGTCGCGACCAAAGAAGCATCATCAGCCAGAAAAGTCAGGCCATTGCACACTCCCGTAACCTGAACACTGGGTCCAGCATCTAACTGAGCCTCACTCCACGAACAGGTAACCGTCGTCAGTTGCCAACCATTCGCCTGCACTGCACCCCAATTCGCCGAGTTTACGAAGCCTGTTCCTGCACCACATGCAATTGTTTGCGAGATGCAAAAGTTGGAGGCTGTGATTTTGGTGTAGACAGAAAAGCGATACTCTTTATCGACAACGATCAAGGATGAATCAAGATTCTGTCTGATGCCCATGTTGCTGAGGTTTTCTCCAGAGGCGCTGAATTGCCCCGCTTGGGGTGATGGGGGGAGGCCTGAACCGCTGGCTATACTCAAGGCTCCGACATTGTTGTAAATGGTCCAAGGCGCGACGGCTGAGTCTTCAAAACCGGGGTTGCTGATCAGATTGGTAGGTCCTGATGCGGCAGTGGTGGTTGTCGTGGGATCAACCTCAGCGCTGGAGGTTGCTACTGAAGTGGCGATGGTAGATGAGTCGGTCAATGTCTCAAAGTCTGTAGTGGCTATGGTCTCGTGGATTAAGGCCGTAGATGACTCTGTCTCAGTGGCCTCAGTGGTGCTCGCTGGCGCAGCCGAAGTGACAGTTAAAGAAGAAGGCTTGCATGGCGATGCAGACGCGATTTGGCACAGCGACAAAAGCTGCAAGACTGAAGATGTAAATTTCATGATAACGGTAATGACAGTATGATGTTGCGAAAAGAGAGAACAGGGCGTCAAGATACCCGTGGCAACGGGGAAACATGGCAATTAAGCCAGATTCGTGAAACTCAAAATTGACCAAGCATTGCGCCGTTTCCCTCTGACAGCTTCGATGTATTTCTCCTTTTCTGGATCGTGGAAACAGTGTAGCTCGGTCTTGGTACTGCTGAACTATTGGATGTGGAGTCGCTGGGACCAACAATCTTCCCTGTATGCTGGAGATTAGTGGGGTTGTGGAAATGAGGTTCAGGGTTCTCGGTTCTGCTGCCTGTATTCTTATAGCTTTGCTTTATTTGTTATGTGGAATTGTCTATCATTGGATTCTTAATAGAAATTAACCTATATTCAAGATTCAAAACCTCAAAAGAAAGATTCGTGATATCAATCTTTAACGTCTTTACTGGCGTGATTTGATCATGGCTATCTGCAGCTATAGAAAACAGAAACGGATATCAAACCGATATAGGCAAAACTCTCCAAACTCTCATGGAAGAATGTCTTGTCACTCCTTCAGTTTCGTAAACTTGATCAGGCATTTTGATTCCTAGTGCTAGTCAGTCACACGCCATATCAGCAACAATGAGGAGAAGACTAACCTGAACCTTGGGGAACCGATCATCGTAGAAAGTCTCGACGCGAGCTGTAATAGCGGGCGTGGTATCCTCAAACCCGGGAGCAATTGTCGTTCTGAACTGTCGGTACATGGTAGCTGTGAGTGTCGTCATCTCAGCCATAGCAAGACTGTTTCGTGTTAGTGGTTGTTATTTTTCGAATTAAGAGAAGCAACTTACTGCATGCCAACGCACATTCGCCCTCCACTTGAGAATCCCCAGAACCATCGGTTCAGCTCCGCTGCATCAGGTCCAAGCCATCGATCAGGGTTGAAGACCAAGGAATCCTTGAATACTGACTCGTTGCGATGCATGATCCAAGGTGACATACCGACAACTGTGTTACCAGGAATGGTATATCCATCAATAACCGAATCAATGTCAATCGAACGTGGTTCAGTGCTTGGTAACGGAGCATAGAGTCGTAAAGTCTCCTTGATGACGGCGTTGATATAAGTGCATCGATCACTTGCCTCAGCTCTTGGGTTACCCCATTGGTTCAGTCCATCACCTGAGATGGCCATGACTTCTTCCCGCAGCTTTTCCTGGTATTTCTCATTGCCTGGAAGGGAGAGCGCCCAAACAAGGAACATAAGCGTATCGCTAGTAGTGTCGATGCCAGCGAGGAAGTGGTCAGCACATTCAGATGCCATTTGCAGATCACGGAGTCCACCAGGCTTCTGAGATTCATGATGTTGCCAGAGATTTTCCACAATTGAGACATGCTCATCTGCCATTCTTGTCAGCTGTCTGCATACGAAAAGTCACAAATATTACTTACCCTCCGAATGAGTAATCTTCTCGACATCAGCTCGGAAAGCCTCAAAAGCCCGCAGAGCGTATCCTCGGATACCGGTGTAGGTAGTGGGCTGCTGCATCGGAAGAACCGGCTTGACAAGTTGTCCCATTAATCCCGACTGGCGATACAGCCATTGAGTCAAAGTCTTCAGATGAACGATAGACCAAGAAAGCTTTCGACGAGAGGGATGCAGAATATCCGCGATAAGTTCCCGGTGAATCTTAGAGCCTCGAATTGCCGCAGTCTGGCCATACTTTCCGTAGACAAACGCGGTAATATTGTCAAGAGAATAATAGTGCAGAGTGCTGAAAATCTCACTGACATTCTCAGGCTCGGCTTCAATCAAATCCAGGTACTGGCGAACCCTCCTCTCAACCATCTTCGCTGTCGGCGGCTTGAGAACAACAGACTTGGAATAGGCATGCGACAGCAGCTTCTTTCTATCACCATGTTCCTTGGGAGAATGGAACGTGAATAGATTTTGCTCGCCATAGACATCAAACATGCGATAGAAAGTGGTCCGACCATATCGGCTTCCGGGTCCGTAGATGGTTCGCAGCGCTGAGAGGCTGTTGAAAGAGACCTCATGAGGACCGATGCGCACAACTGGTCCGTATTGTTGGTGCAGTTTGAAAATGGTGCGGGTTCGGGTTCCTTTCCAGTCTTCGTAGGCGAGACGCCATTTTGTCGCGGCGAAGGATTTAGGGCCGGGGACGTGGCGGAGAGGGCTGAGGATGAGGGGATCGAGGAAGATGTGCTTGACGAAGAGCACGACAGCGAGCACAGCCGCCGCAATCGGGAGGATGGCCATTTCCCCACCTATAGCAACAGTAAAGTCTAAGGTATGTCGATACGGAACCAAGCAATGATGTACGTTAGATATCAAGGTTCTTTAAGCATCACGCAACTGGTCAATCAAACCCTTGTCGGTCCGTCAAATCGGTAGTGAATGTGCTGCCCCGCACAACGATACAACTTGTTCAGCCAGGGCGTAGACTTAAGAGCAAGGGCGCGCCTTTTTCTACCTACGAACGGATCATCTGATCGACCAGCAGATAAAGACCGCAGTGGATCTGATGCGCAACTTGGCACGCACTTAATTCGATGTTTTTCAAGGGCGGAGAAAGGTCATGAATGATTCCCGGTGTGCGGAGGCCTTGGACCGACGGGGCTCGGCAATTGACGCCGTGTTCGGGGGACTAGGCTTGATGCAGGTCATGTAAATTGGAGAAGAGACTTGCTGAACCAATTGAAGACCGGACATTCCAAAGATTGGCTTATCTGATAAGGGCTTCATGATGCCCCGGGAGGGAATGGCCGATTGATCATGGTCGGACAAACATTGACACACTTCCACAAGGGTAAACGAATTCCCACGACAAGTGAGCGTCAGTCATTTAAACTTGAGTACTCATACAGAATCTGAAGCCACTTCAAGGAACGTGAGCTGAGCTTAGGAAAGCAGATGTGAATAGTGGTCTTAACAAACTGCACACCCCAGGTCCATTCTTTCTCGTGATTTAGGAACTCCAAGCCTGCCATTGCAAGCTCAACTCGACCACGTTATGACGATCCAAGACCTTCAGTGTTATAGGCGGCTGGATAGAAGAGCAACAGTCTTGTGCTAAAAATGCTATCGAGAATGACACAAGAACAGAGAATCCACAACTGCCGTTCAAATCAAGGCCACCGCGCTATAAGAGCCATTGTACTTCATAGGCTCATGTTGATGCTTCTTCGCCCCTCTAAACATCTTGCGAACAGCCCCAGCGGTGTACATCAAGGATGTTACCAGACCAACTACGCCATAGCCAATGGTGAGCTTCATGGACGCACCAGCAAGCTGCAGGCCGAGCCCACCGTTCACAATTCCAAGGATCATTAGAGCTCTTCCATACCAGATGTGAGCATGGCTGATGCCTGTTCGGCGCTGATGCTTGACAAAGGTCCTGTGATGTAACCCTCCCAAGATTGGCTGGATAACCATCAAACCGCAAACTACTGTGCCGATGATGACATGCGGAGCGCTAAACCACTGGCTGAGAGTTAGTGCATACTTCCAGAAGACAGGCTTGGTGACTTACATTACCGGTACGGTCGGCAGCCAACTTACCAGTAACGAACCCAGCCCACATGCCGATAAAGACGATCATCTGCCAGGTAGCGTGGATGAACCACTTTCCAATTATAGGCATTAACAGCGATCCCAGCGGGTAACCCAATAGAAAGACCACCGACATGATGATACCGTGGATAGTACTGGTATTGCCTTCTCCTCCTCCACCAGACGCTACACCACTCGGTGTAGCAGTCGTCATGTGAATAAAAGGGTTGTTGTTAGAGTTTACAACAGCTTCGGAAAAGTCAACTGAGAAGCTATTGTGTCCGTCATGTTCTTCGATATCCGCATCAATGTCAGTCGTGTGCAAAGAGCTACCAGTCTTCCAAGCACTGATCCAGTAATTTGACCCCTTGAAGTGCATATTTCCGAAATCGCCACAATGGATATTGGCAACCATTGTCTTGTTCACCACACCACTGCCCTCGATGAGCCTTACAGAGCGCATGCGGCTGTGTTCAGGCATCTCATGGCCGTGGCCCATCCTCGTGCTCAACGTGACGTTACCAGTACCGTCTTGGTAGATGACGAACATGGTAGAGCCGCTCATCTTGTCACCTGTGCCGAGACCGACCCATTGATAATCTACAGGCGCTTGAATACGGATGAACAAGTGGCCAGAGCTGGAGGAGGCTGTTGAGGCTGGGACGGCCCAGGTGTAGCAGATCTTGTTGGATTTGCCGTTGCAGTATGACGTTGGGGATGCTGAGGAACAGCCGGCGACTAATTAGGGATTGTTAAGCTGTTGTTCTCAGTTACAAGGTTGCTTGTTACTTACAAAGCGCTAAGGTCGCTGCGATAGCCATACTTGTAAGAGACTTCATGTTGCCGATCATAGGACACCAATACGGTGGTATTTTACTTTGTGGGCAAAGATTGGCAGAGTGGGTGGTTGGTCAGTTCTTTTTCCCTCCTGGATCGAGCGGCTTCTTATGCAATCTCATTTCTGCATCAGCTTTCTCCCGAGCACAGTGATGAACTACTAGCTTCCAAGCCACTCAGCCCAGCGAGCGTAATCTTCCCCGAGAGCTAAGGTACTACCAACATAGGTTCAACCTAAGCTCATATGCTCCTCCAATTAAGAGCACAATAGGCCTACCTAGATATCAATAGGGCTTACTCAACTAAATTAATGCTGCCGGCTGGGTAAGATACCGAACCTTGATGCAGGGCAATGTCAGCATCCGATGAAACGGCTGAGGCTTATGTTCAGCTTGCATCTGTGCGCAAGCCGCATCGCTTTGTGATCTCCCGTCTCGGCATTTCAGTGGCATGATTTACCTTGTAAGAAAAGTGACGAGATACGAAATCTTATTTATTTGAGCCTCCTATGACCCCGGACATTCGAACCGAAGCAGTCACTCATAACACGTTATATACCTTAAGAGGTTGAGAACGGAGGACAACCAAGCGCTGACTGATGCTGCAAACTGAAGAGTGAATGTCACTATTCCAGTCCAACTCATTGTTCTCAACTCTGCAGCCAGCCCAACTCATCGTGTTCATGGGGAGGCTGGCCTCGAACGGGACTTCCAAAACGGCGGGGTAACCCGTTACACTCAGTCAAGGTCCGGCAGTAATTAAGTTTCCGGCCTTCAAGCAGCAAACGAATGATACTCATCATTTGCAGTCTAGATAGACCGTAAGCACTGTATCCCGAACTCGCGCGTGACAAGCTTTATGCCGTGGACACCTTTAAGGCATTGGGGCAAAGGCTATTAAGATCTTCGGTTCCAAGCTGAAAACACGATCGGGGAACTTTGAAACAAATCCCAGTTAAGGCAGCCCATTTGGAACGGCGGCATTATTTTCCTGCTTTTTGTCCTGGATGGAGGCTCCTCGGAATCGACTCCTGCTCGTCAGAATTGGAGCTCTCCTCACAACGGCATTCCCCTTTCACGTTATGCAGATTATATATGGGCGTATGCGGGCCCATGGCAGCAACGGCCTTTCCCATGACGCGACATGCAGAACTTCAAAGAGGGGTATTGGCAGCAGGAAGGGCCATGTCATCTAGGTTCGGAATCTCCCGAGGAGTCGGTGGTCGAGCGGAACAGTGCAAAGTCTATATCACCAACGATAGCACAGTGGAAGAAAGCAAGTCAACTTCATTTCCAGATGGTTCATGAATGAGAAGCATATTATATTTCTCTTCGGGAAGATCAGAAACGATTGATCTCTACTAGGTTTCCAACCCTTCGTGGCCGCGCAACTATCCTAAGGCCTCCACATAAATCCAGGATGCTTCCAATCCATAACACGAATCTCAGCATCAGTCTTGCCAGCCAGAGCCTGACCGACCTCAATCGAAGCTCTCCTTCTGTTATCCCAAGTCATGTAAACTTGCAGGACGATGGTAAGAAGGAAGATGGATGAGCATGCGCCGAGGTTGAGACCATTGCCAATCGGATAGTTTGGTCCATCGAAGGGTAGAAAGCACCATGTCGAGATCAGTCCTCCGATGTTACCAAGCATGACGTTCAAGCCAATTCCGGAAGCGCGAGCTGTGTCGCTGACCAAGTTGGCTGATACTTGAGCATTGGACAGAGCGCCGTTGGCAAAGGTGCCTGCGCAGATGAGGAACGTGCCAGCGTAGCGGACATAAGCTGAGGCGAGTTAGTTAGGGCGTCAAGATGTAGTGAGCTTTGAACTTACGGTTCGTGGTGCTGAGAAACATGATGTACCCAGCGATGACTGGAAGCTGTGACAAGTTGATAAAGATGTTTCGCTTATCAATGCGAGTCGACAGGAAGCTGATGGTAACGGTGCAGAAGGTACCGACTATGTAAGGAGGAACAGTACGCAATTGCTGTTGAACGACTGAATGGTTGGGGTAGATAGTCCTCACAATCGTGGGTGCGAAGAAAGCGAGGCCCTGTACAGTGATGTTGGTGAACAGGAAGATGGTGGACGTTCCGATGGTAACAGGCGAGCTGATACCCCGACGTGCCAGTTTCCAGGAGAACTTCTCAAGGACTTCAGTGGCACCAACACGCTCAGACTTGATACGCGCAATAGCCAAGTCCTTCTCCTCTTCTGACAACCACCGCGCAGTGCTAGGTCGATCCGTCATAGTAAAGAACGCAATGAGCGCCAGGCCAATAGTACAGATACCCTCAATAGCAAAGATCATTCGCCATCTCGTCAATGAACCAAAGTGATCCAGCTTCAGAATACCAGAAGCCAAAAGACCGCCGAAAGCACCGCCGAAGGAACCCATGGCGACGTATATAGCCAAGCGGAAGGCAAGCTCGCTGCGTCTGTACCATCGGCTGAGGTAGTATGCGATACCGGGCAACATGCCTGCTTCGAAGATGCCGAGGATGAAGCGCACGGCACAAGCTTGGCCCATTGTGTGAACGAAAGCGGTTCCGAGGGAGGCGACGCCGAATGCTACAGAGGTAGCGGGGATGAACCAGCCGGGACCGATCCATTTGCAGACCATGTTGAGGGGGAGTTCGAAGGCGATGTAAGACTAACAATCATATTCATGTTAGGGTGATGCTTCGGCGGATAGGGGGCAGTACTTACGACGTAGAAGACGGTAAGCAAAATGTTGTAGTCATAGCCAGCAAGACCAAGATCCGCCTCGAGACCAGCCAATCGAGCATTACCAATATTGGCACGATCAACAAAGCACATCAGGTACAGGATAGTGACTGATGGCAAGATATACCAGTCTAGCTTACGACGAAGCTTCTTCTCAGCCTCTGCGTCAAAAGTTGCAATGGGATTTCCATGCCTAACAAGGTCAACACAGCTCAAACAAAGGGGCACTCAGTCAACTTACTCGTCAGTGGCAAGGTGTCCCCTCGCAGCAGCATCATGAGCATCAGCATGCTCAAACTCTTTGCTCCAAGGCTCCTTTCCATTGCCCCTCTCGGCGTCAGAATCTCTTGCAGTCATGGTGATGTACAGATTCACAAATGTCCTTAAGATGACTGTGACAGAAAGAACAGCTGTCGATCAGGGAGAAGAGAGACGTTTAATACTGGCCCTGGTAAGCGCGATGTCCCAACCTTGAGCGTGCCGAGCATGCCAAGAGTGAGGGGGAGTCGATAGTGCATCGGATGACGGACCGAACAGTGTCGGATACCGGGTCGAGCTATGATTATGGACGAAAGGAGTAATCAGTGACAATCTAAGGATGGAATTGGCCAGTAAGAAAGGTTTTATTTGGCAGGCTGGTAAAAGATAAGCTTAATGATGGGGGGGAGAATCTGGGGAATCAGATTGTGGGGGAGACCCGCTGGCGGCTATGGGATCACCACCGTCGTTGCATTGAAAGGGTATATCCGGTGATTGACCTTGTCGCTCAAATAGTCCCTGCTTTGTCGGCTTCTTTATGGCAAATCCTTGTGTTTTCTCTATAGCACCATGAGCTTGATTGCACCACGATCTTATCTATTTGAACCCATAGTCAAAGCTCATTCCCGCTTCCGGAGATAGACGCTCGTTTCCGACAACCACGAAGACATTTAGATATGATCGAGCCTATCATAACACCCCTTATCAAATTATTTCAGTAGTTTTCTATGGGTAGTACTAATTGATTGTGCTAGGAGGAGGCATTGCCAGTCAATATGTTTTCCCGACGTGTGTTCCCTCACTCCACATAACAAGTCGCGTCATTTTGCCTGGTGCATCACCATGTCTGGGCGAGTCATTGGGCAGGCCATAGAGCACTCTCAGTGCTGAAGCAAACGGCTTGAAAGGCTCAGTCTCCCATCTTCCAAATTCAATCCGTAAGCTTCTACTATACGCGATCATGTCCCTTGATGTTGCCGATCAGTCGACACCGCGTCTGCCACGCGTTGAACTGATTTTGTTATGACGCCTTCCGATGGCAGACCATTTGGCAGTCTCTTTTAGCGCACCTTTACTCTATATGTATCTCTTACTTTACCAGATTGACGGAGAGCTTAGAGTAGATTCATTGCATTTTTGTGTCTGCTATTAGCTCATCGCATCGCGTTGATAAGGAGGATAGAATTCGTGCGACTCTGCAATCCACCCAACACTTCGTGTTTACGATAAAAAAGAATTCTGATATACTCTTGCCCGTGACTAAACCTGGTATTGGCTTTATCCAGAGGCACACGCGGCTATGACCTTGTGTTGGAACTATAGTCTACCGGCATCCGAGCCCTCAAACTTGAACAATTCTAATTGCATTTGTTCAGTCTCTCCCCGGGTTACTCCACGTCAAGTCTTCCCATTATTCCCACATGCTTTTTGAATAATTCTTTCTACAAACTCGGTAAGACAATATTAGCGATGCTAGTACTCCAACAGTAGGCCCAGGCAGTCTCGAGATAGCCTCATTTCGCGACCTGAACTGTACGAAAATTCAACAGTGCAGGGTAATCAAACACCCTACGCCAGAATTGGAGAAATCTAGAACCTGATAGCGTACGTACCAATACCCCAAACGCACACTAAGTCCAGGCACTTTTGAAGTACCCATACTTGCTCCTCCAAGTTTTCGCGACCCACTGGAATGGGGGACACGCGACAGCTAGAATTTTTACGCGGGGCCCCAGGTTCCTCTGATGAACCGTGGGCGTAGCCTAAGGGTCGTAACCCAGTCGCCAGCGCAAAGAACCCCCCTTTTGGGCAAATACATGACCAATGCCAACTTGGGAAGTCCACTTGGACTGTTTTGAAGGCGGTGCAGTTGGAGATGTCTCTGTTTGATCGGGGGACTGATGAGGGTGATGATTTTGGAGTACCTCGTTAATGGCCAGCTGGCAATTGGAGTTATAGGTAGTTAAGGTTGGGCTTGTCAAGTGAAGTCAACGCGACACAATGGAGGAGCGCAAGTTGAGGACCAAAGATTTAAGTATACATACGTACTGCAATGAATTTTCCAATGAAGGGAGTTTCAAAAGAAGCCTCTGCCGATTAACCTCCAATTGAAGATGTCATCACCCCAATTCTCACGAGCCTTCGGCACTCGCTCGCCGGTGGTGGTCAGACCAAAACCCACACTATTCCAAAACGAGGGGTCTTAGCCTACCGCTTTTCTCGCCCATAACGTAGTAACTCAAACTCCAGAAAATTAGATCCCCCAGTCAATTTGCCTGGGGTACAAAAATGTTTAAAAGACTCGGACTTTCTCCCCATACCCCAGATTTCATCACATCAACCTCCCAGGCTCCCCCGCAGCTTCGTCCTCACTTCACCATGTCTACCTCGGACGGTCCTTATACCTTGGAGCCTACGGCTCCCAAGAAGACTATCTGGAAGTCTATTCGGGAGAATCCAAAGGTCATCTTTATTGCCTTTTTTGCTTCGTAAGTCACATTCGTTATGCAGTTTATAGGAGACTTATTGACTGGTGGTAGACTTGGTGGCTTTGAGTATGGTTATCAACAGGGTGTTTTGGGTCAATCCCTTGTCATGACCCGCTTTACACAAAACTTCCCCTCTGTTGTTGAGTCGTCCTCTGCAACGGGATGGCTCACATCTATCCTCCAACTAGGAGGTATTCTTGGATCACTATCAGCTGGTGTTTCCAGCGAACTTATCTCGCGAAAGTACACCATGTTCATCGCGTGCTTATGGGTCGTCGTCGGAAGTTATCTTTACGTCGGTGCCACTGCCGGAAACCCCCAGCTTCTCTACGCTGGTCGATTTCTGACCGGTGTTGGTGTTGGTCTTTTCAGCGGAGTTGGACCTCTTTACAACGCTGAGCTTTCGTCGCCTGAGATGAGAGGTCTTCTTGTGTCGTTTTATCAACTTGCGACTATTTTGGGTATCATGCTTTCCTTCTGGTGCGGTTATGGAAGCAACTACATCGGTGGAACAGGCGACTCTCAGTCCGACCTCGCCTGGCGTCTTCCCTCTATCATCCAGGGTATTCCCGCTGCGATGCTCGCTGTCGGTATCTGGTTCATGCCCTTCTCTCCCCGATGGCTCGTCAAGGTTGGCCGCGACGAGGAAGCCAAGTCTACTCTTGCCTGGATGCGAAAGCTTCCCATCGACGATGACGCTGTTCAGGTTGAGTATCTAGAGATCAAGGCTGAGGCAGTCTTTGAGCAAAAGGTCTTCGCTAGGGACTTTCCTCACCTTGCTGAGAGGAACAAGAGCCGTTTCATGCAGCAGATTGCTCAATATGTGACTTGCTTCCGATCAATGGACAACCTCAAGCGTGTCTGCACTGCTTGGCTCATCATGTTCTTCCAGCAGTGGTCTGGTATTGATGCTATCATCTACTACGCTTCCAACGTCTTTATCAGCCTGGGTCTTACTGGAGGAACTATTGCTCTTCTTGCTACTGGTGTGACTGGCGTTGTGTTCCTCATCAGCACCATTCCTTCTATGGTAAGTCGCCCAAGTATTCGATGCCCTGAATGTGTGCTAACATTGCCTTTCACAGTTGATCATCGATCGCGTTGGCCGCAAGCCCCTTTTGTTGATCGGCTCCGTTGTCATGGGTGCCAGTATGATCACTGTCGGTATCATCGTCGCCAAGTTCCGCCACGACTGGCCTAACCACGTTGCTGCTGGTTGGACTGCAGTCGGTAAGTCAATCTGCATTTCACAGCATGTTATCGTTACTAATGTCACATCAGCTCTTATCTGGGTCTATATTGCCGGTTTTGGAGCTACATGGGGACCTGTCTCCTGGACACTCGTCTCCGAGATCTTCCCCCTCTCCATCCGCGCCAAGGGAGCTTCCATCGGTGCCTCAAGCAACTGGGTCAACAACTTCGCCATCGCCTTCTTTGTCCCTCCCATGCTCGAGTCTTGGGAGTGGGGAACCTACATCTTCTTCGCCGTATTCCTCTTCGTTGGTATTCTCTGGGTCTGGTTCTTCTTGCCTGAGACCAAGAATGCCTCTCTTGAGGAGATGGACCGCGTCTTTAAGAGCCGTGCTGGCGAACAGGATGCTGAGCTGCTTCGTGAGGCTCAGGCCGAGGTCGGACTTATGGGATCTGCGGCGGGACGAAAGGCTTCATTTGAGAAGGAGGGTGAGAAGCATGTTGAGGCTCTGTGAAAGAGAGATGGTTTGACGGGATAGTCCGGAGCGGTGATGAGATGTTTATGGTCGACGGAGCTGTAATGTTAGATACCACGATATGCATAATGATCATTTTGGACATCTCTTAATCTCTCTGCCTATATCATCTTGCTTTGTAATTACTAAATGGTATAGTATGGTCTCATGCATATGTACAAACAAGTGCATCGAATCAAGACTCATCTCAACGCCAAGACAACCGCGGAAGATAATCTGTAGGGCTGGCGCTAGCCATTTCTGTATTTATCGTATACAGTAATCGTATATACAAGGAGATAAACCCTTGCAAAGTTTCTACCATCTTGTCGCGGCATAAACGAACGCTGACTACCAAGCCAGATGCAGTGAGAAGATGGCAATGACATCATCCCAGATTGATCAATGCCATAGGCTTTTTGGAAGCGATCAAACAACACATGTTAGAACATTTTGACCACAATATCAGAATAGAGCTTTTGTACTGAAAGATTCTACCTCTACAGGAATCAGGCAGGGCGATCGGCGACGAACGTGGTGAAATCGAATGTTTACGTGAGCGGGCCCAATCGCCACTATTAGCATACGAACAGTCTGATTTAAAGTCACAGACTCGCGTGGGGAACTTTACCTTGTCGCAGTCTGTGCTTTCTGGAGCAATTCAGTTCCCAAATTGAAGCTCAAGTTACCTAGAAAATGGAGCCCGCCCTTGCCTCCTCCGGTTGTTACGTTACCGAGTCATGGCCTCAGAATCGCGTCGCCTACTGCCCCCGAATGCGGCTTAGTTCACTAACATCGAAGCTTTGAAGAACTTCATGATTGGCTAATTGCAATTCCAATTGGTGAGTGGTCACCTTGGAATGGATCCTTCGGGGATCACCGGTTTCTGGAAAATTACCTTGTTTCCTGTCACACTCGACACATGAATTGAGCGAGCAGGAGGAGGCTACAGTTCCGCTTTGGGACCGTATCTGCACTCATCATCGCATTCTTCCTTGATGTCGCTCATGTCGTGCCTTGTATAGGCAATCATCCTAGCTCTCCACACTCCACTCATCACTTCACAATGGCCTTCTTTCCATCAGAGGACTTCTCTCTCGACCCCCGGTTCATCGAACTGCAGGAAGAGCTCCGCACAGTCCTCTTCGCAGGCCTGTCCGGCCTATCACCCAGTGCATCAGTCACACCCGAAGCAGACTCATCATCACCACCAACATCATCCCTAAACCTCTCCAGCGTGACAGTCAATGTACCCAATGATAGATTAATATGCTATCTTCAGAATTGGGTGACAGAATGTGCGCCGTATCTGGACAAGTTTGATGAGGATAAGCATTTTCAGATCCATGTTCCGCTGATGGCGCAGAAGAGCCCGGCGCTGTTATATGCCATGCTTGCGTTTTCATCCCGCCAGATGGAACGGAGAGGCTTAACGCAAGAAGGGGGTTGTGATAGTCTTGAGTTATATCAGGAGAGTATCAGGTTGCTGAGTCCTGGATTACAAGCCAAGGATCCCAATATGCTTGTTACGGCTTGCATTCTTGCCGTTTTCGAGCTCATGTCAGGCGGCTCCAAGAACTGGAAGCGTCATGTCGAGGGTTGCGCGTCGCTCTTTGAGTTCTTTGGAGTCGATGGTTTCTCCGGTGGCCTACCGCAGGCGGTCTTCTGGTGCTACGCCAGGATGGAGTTGTGCGGAGCGATCATATCAGATGGCACAGAAACAGCTGTTCTTCCTCTATCAAAATGGGCTCCATCACCACCTGAGTCATTGGTATCGTCTGAACAAGTCGAGCGATATGTGCGGGACATGTTTCATCGAAGGAGCCGAGATTGTCCAGACATGCAGGCTAACTGGGCTATTTATCTCTGCACTAAGGTCTGCGATCTAAAATTTCGAAGAACCCAGAGTCTAGAACTCGGGAGAGCAGATGTCCAAGATGGCAGGCCGTTTCAAGAACAATGGCAACAGCTATGGAACGAGCTTCAATACTGGCTTGACGAGCGCCCAGCAACAATGAAGCAGATCAGTATGGTTGAAGCAGGCGATAAACAGATCTTCCCAGCCATGCTTTTCCCTCACTGGGCGGCTATCTCGAGTAATCAGATCTATCACACTGCATGTATCCTCATGCTGGAAATGCGTCATGACTTAGACTCTCAGTGCCTGGCGCTGTGGCATGCACGACAAGTCTGTGGAATATCCTGCGCAAACCTTCATCCTGGAAGTCTTGTAAACTCTATACAGCCACTCTATATAGCAGGAAAGCTCTTCTCACATGTCAACGAGAGAAAACAGATCGCTAGGCTGCTGAAGAGCATTGATAGGACGACGGGATGGGGAGCTTTGTGGAGGTTGACGGATCTTGAGGCTGAATGGGGCTATGATGTTGGCGCGCTGCTAAAGACGCTGTAAGGACTTGCGACAGGGATTTTAGCGAACAGGAGACCCAGAGAACTGGTAACATATCATAATATTAAGCATGATTCCACTAGACCCCGTTCACATGCTTCTTGATCGACTATCCGCCATCGCATAACACACCCATTTTCAGGATAGCGTGCCCAGAACGAGTGGAGTCCATCGCCAACACTCAGCAGCCATGCACTGCCCGTATAAAGGTCTTCGTCTTTTAGAAGATCTCTGCTCCTTCTTTCATTATCAAGAAACATTCATATTCTCTCAATAACACCATGGCGTCACCAAGACCAGTCATCAGTGTCCTCGGGTCACTGAACATCGACCTCGTATCATATGTTCCCCATCATCCCCTGCCAGGTGAGACAATAACTTCAAGCCGGTTCAATGTCTTCCCTGGTGGAAAGGGCGCCAACCAAGCTGTTGCTTGTGCGAAACTTTCGAGGACTTCCGATCTGAAGAACCCAAGCGTTGATGTTGTCATGATTGGTGCCGTTGGAGCCGATGCTTATGGTTCTGTACTGCTTGACAGTCTAAAGTCATATGATGTTGGAACCGACTCTATCATTGTGAACAAGGACGGAAGCGCCGAGTCACAGAGCGGTATTGCCATGATTATTGTCGATGAGCCAACCGGCCAGAACCGCATCATCTTATCACCGGGTGCCAACAATTCTCTTCAACCAAGCCACTTCGCCAAGATTCCTGGCCCAGCACCTTCGTTGCTTATCATGCAGCTTGAGATCCCTCTGGAGACAGTCATCCAAGCATTCAAGGCCGCCAAGACGACAGGAACTTCCGTTCTGCTCAACCCCGCTCCTGCTCAAGTACTCCCGGCAGAGATCTACCAAGGGTTAGCCCACTTGATCCTCAACGAGACCGAAGCGGCTTTATTGTCAGGCAAGGACGAGTCCGAGTTTGAAGACATCTCAGTTGTTGAAAAGGCCGCTGCTGATTTCCTTGCTCGAGGCGTGCGGAACGTGGTGATTACTCTGGGCGGGAAAGGTGCATACTATGCCAACGACACAGGTGCCAAGGGTCTCATCCCCGCTCTAAAGGTTGATGTTGTGGACACAACTGCTGCTGGTGACACATTCATCGGTGCTTATGCTGTTGAGCTTGCGGGCGCTGATCAACGGTCAGAGCAGTTCGACATTGAGAAAGCTGTCAGGTCAGGAATCTGGGCGTCATCGAAAACAGTCGTGCGAAGGGGAGCGCAGGTGTCTATACCATGGAAGGATGAATTGGAGTCAACGAAGTAACAGAAAATAATTAATTTAATACGATTCTCAGGGCCCTATCTGATCCGCTTCGCAATCATAAAATGTCAGGAGTGCGCATTTGTCGGTGCGATGGTATGTCTAGAAGAAGACCAAAACTGCTGCAAATCCGCAATCTCAATATGAAGAGGAATCTTTGTCGCATCCCCAATCCTTTGAAAACATGAGAGTAATGCCTCTTGCTGGGATGGATACGTCATATCTCTCGCTATACGAACAACAGTTGCAACAACCACAGGATCCCATTGATCAGAAAAGTTATTCCAGAGGGCAAGTTTGGCAAGCTTTTGAGCATGCCAGCTTCTCGAGGCTAATCGATGTGGTATCGATGATAATTTGACTAAGCGTGGTTTATATGAAAGCAGTATAAGGGCTGAAAAATGAATCGCTAAGTTTGCTTGAACGGCGATGGCGCTTGAATAGACATCTGCTGTGAATGGGGTATTGGTGGAGGCTGCATGGTCAACTTCCGGACTCTCTAGCAAAGGGATCATATCAGGAGGACGATCTCGAAACCATTGTACACAGCGAGCCCATAATTTGGACCATGTTGCCCAAACAAGTGAGTATGAGTCGTGAGTTGGTGATTGTGCTGGTGCGATGCCGTTGAAGAGAGGGATGATTTCGTCGTGGATCAAGTGGCAGCATGCCGCGAGATGCGTTAGACAGTCGTCGTAAATGCTCGGCGGTGTCAGGGCAGAGGTTAGGAATGTGTCGTTCATTAGTGGTAGGGACTGTAGTGATGGGGACTTGGTGGTAATAATGGAAGCAGCAAGCTCTGTTTGGTCAGGATTAGCTCGCCTCTTACAGAGCATGAGATCAGATATAGTACTTGTCTTGAAGTGAAAGCGATCAAGAGTTTTGAGAGGTTCCTCCTGATTCTCAAAGAACTGACATCGCTCTCTCACATCTACGCAATCAGAGTGCAGATTTGCCCACTCAGATGGGCCAGTATAAAAGAAGTTACCAAGCGCAAGTAGCGACCGTCCGATATTAGCAATGAAAGCATCCTCCAGGGATAATCGATGCTGGAACTGTTGGACGAGGTGAGTATCGCCTTCATGGGTAGTGGAGCTTGAACTCCTCCTACTGCGGCGCATGGCAACCCATATGATGATGTCCATTATGGTAGACTTCTCTGCTGCTAATGTCATGATCTTTGGCCCAAAGGTTGATCTAGGGGCATTTGAGTCTAGCCAGGGGACTATTTGATAGCGAAATCGAAGCATTGCTGTTTGTCTCTCTGAGGAGTTCTGCTCTGATAAAACTGTTTCGTTCCATCTTGACGGCGTGGGGATTTGGTTCCCGTCATGTTGGTGATGATTGTTTGTTGGAGGGTTTGGTTGGGGGACATCGGTAGTCGTGTTATGAATAGACTCAAGTCTCTCTGTTCGAGCAGTACTGGTTATGGGGCTTTCAAAGACTGGTTCGGCGGGAGCAGGACTTGACTCGACAAACGACAATAAACTATCTTGAATGGGCTGGATGCGGTGTTAGTGGTTAACTGACTCTTGGAGGATATATAGACTGACCAGAGATGAATCAGCATCATCGCCATTGTCCCCTTGCACGCTACCGTCCTTCCGCAGTGATGAGCGTACCCCTGGCACAAAGGTCCACTCTTTGAACTCGCACGTCACATTCCTCCCGATACAACTGCCGCATTGAGGTCTTTGTTCATCACCTTGTTACCAAATGTTAGACGAAGTCACCGGGAGAGACGCGAACTGACTAACATTTTCTTCGACGTCTTCGGCAGGGGATACAGCCTGTGCGGGACCGTCTTTTGTTATCGGGTATTCGTCTTACGACTGGCATTGCGATAAGGTACACACGCACGCGTTTTTGACGAGAAAAAGATGGAGCGATGGGAAAAGAGGAGTCTTGAGGGCGGTGGAGACGGGCAGAAGCCAAACTTAGTTTCTTGGGGTCGACGATTTGCTCAACACGAAATGATATCGGATTTTGGAGTATCATTGCTGATATCCATATTGAAGGACAATTTGGGGAATAATTGATGAGAGACACGAGAAGGGGTTCTTTCATCTATTTCTTGGCTGACGAAATGGCATGCAACTGCCAGCGGCACATTCCCAAGCATGATACTAGACCAGAACAGGAAAGGTTCTCGAAATCCGTGCCGAAAAATGAAGCTATCGATACTGTGCACCCTCTGTGCAACTCAATTTAGGCCTTGAATATTAATCAAAATGGTTTAGTTTACCAGAAAGCAGTAATAAAGGTCTCAAATAGAGCTCATCAGCAATTAAATTGCAGTCAGGTCAACGATCAGCGCCAGAAAGGATCCCAAGTCCAGAGCAGAATGTCACTCGCCGAGAATTCACTGGGTCTAATGCATTGAATCACAAGGAAACGGTTGGCGAGAAGCTCAATGATACCATAACATAAACGGTTAGATGCAATAAGTAGCAGAAAAGCCAGTAATTGAACGTTGTGAGGCCAGTCTTCTTGGGCTATAGTGTTACGATCTTGACCGTTTGGCTTCAGGGACAGGGAGGGCGTGGTCAAAGAGCGACGCCATCGTGGGAAAGCAATCTCAGCCTCAGAAGCCTGGACCACTGACTATAGATGCGGCTGAGAATACCCAGGTAATCATTGGTCTTTTCTACCTGGGGTTAATGCGAGGCGCTCCTAGGTTGCATGAGAATGTCACACCTCCGCAATGAAACGGCTCAAATATCATATGGAGGATGCGCAGATATAACATATATACCTGGGAAGCCGATCAGAACAACCTCATAAAAATAGAAATTGCTTCCTTCAAGTTTTCAACGCGATGAAAATGCAGATCTCACTCTTCGTCCTCTTTGCAGCTGTTGCACAAGCCCAGTGGAAGGGTTGTTCCAGTCCTTGGCCCAACATAACCCCGGGCAAACAATATACCCTCAAGGATAAATGTCGCACCTTAGCAGGTTATCCAAAGAAGTTTCAAGATACAGAAGTCACCGTGACGTATACGCAGCAATGGAGTCGTCTACCCAGCAAGACCAAAAACAGCTGTAAACCCAATCCTCAAAGAATCTATCGAGAAAAGCGTGGAAGCCTACCGCAAATTCGCAAAGCTTCCATCGAGCATCGCCGTCATCTTGACAACAGAAAGCGACGAAGGCTTCACAGCAGAGACTTACTATCCTAATCTTAGGAAGCCGCCGTGTCAGATCAAGTTGCTCAAGAGATGGACCACCGAAGCAACTAATAAACCTCGAGTACTTCAGGCTCTTGCGCACGAGATATATCATTGCATACAGAGTCTCGGGAAAATTGGGAACCATCCTGATCCGCAATGGGTTCGTGAGGGCTCTGCGAATTATTTCAGTAACCTCGTCTTTCCTGACTCCAACGCCGAATGGCCTGATAAGAAGCATAGTGGCGTCGCGTATAAGCCAAATCTGCCAATTTATGCACATGTTGGTTTGGAAGCCTACGCTACCAGCATCTTTTTTCAAGCGCAAGACAAAATGGATGAGGATGAGTTGAACAAATTTGTTCTGGCAACGCCTGGGGGATCAAGCGGGCTCCAAGAACGAAGTCGACTTTCACATCTATCAAGCTTTACTAGAGAGTTTTTCATTTTCGCAAAAGCTTTCGCACTACACAGATCAAAGATACCAACGGAGATCTCATTCCGATCGCCAAAATTAACGCCGTTTCTGCCTCAATCCAGTTTGACAAAGCGGGCACTACCGGCACCGCAACACTCACGAGCACGCCCTTCACTATTTCGGTCTTCAAGATAGCTATCAACCGAGGGAGGACGGCAAAGATTTACTCATCGGCGGACGATAACCAGAAGCTTGCTTACCGAAAGTCAGACGCCAAATCGTGGACCGACATGGCCACCGATTCCTCTTCTGGACGCACTATTGATCTTGCATGCGATGAGAAAAGCACTAAACAGGCGTACATCGTTTTTTTCATCTCAACGAAGGATGCGAGGAGTGATAAAGTTAAAATCAAAGTTGCGACGGGTAAGCCGAAAAAGTGCGGCGCGAGAAGCGGCTTCGTTCTGTATCCTCTCTTCAATCCTACGACTAGCGGAAGTTACTGTCCCAAGGGAACACATTCTTCCAAGCTAGCGATTTGGTGCTGCCCAGATGGGACACAATTAAATGAACAAGTAGCGCAGCAAATCACTATCTGCTGTCCAACAGGTCAGTCTCGTGCTGTGAATGCTGTTACGCTGATAGGCTAATGGTCCAAGACACCGATTGCAGCAAAGAGATCATCCCAGATCATCTTGGATGCGCTAAGCCGGAGTGGATACTCTGGAACAAGCAGAACAGAGAGGTCGGATGCTGTCAAGTTGGATTTTACCCTACAGCAAATAGATATTGCACCACGGATCCTGCGGCATGGGATAAACGCTTCGTACAGGTATTCACATGCTTTCACTAAATTCTGCAAGATTTTACTAACGGCGAGATCGACAGATTTCACAGAGCAGTTAGTCTAGCTGCACGAATATCACATCACAAATTCATCAAGAATGGGAATTTCAATAGCATTCACTTCTACTTCATCATATTTGCGGTATTTCATGGATACATTCAAAGCAATAGGGTAGTCCGAAAACTCAATTTTGAACTTTGTCGCATTGATTAGCCTATCACGGCATAAGTGACCTTCCTCCCAAGCTATATTCGGATCTAGTCAAGCTGCAAAAACTTCAGTGTCTAGACCCCTCGAGATGCGAATCTTGGGATAGAGACACAAGCCGACGGCGTGCATCCTCACCAAGGATCGTTTAGCAAGCGTCGTGGTTTGTTGCCGTTTAACATGGTATTCTGGTATTCGTGTTCCAATTTCGCTGCGTTGGGACTGGTCAACGACTATTGTGAGGGGATGCACTACTGGATGGTTCGTATTACTGCTGAACTCAAAATGTGGACATCTTCACTGGTGCTTGCAACATGATATGACTCTGTCTGTATGACTACGCGTGCGATAAGGCTGGACCGTATACAATCGTTGGAATGGGAACATGTATCGGACTGTCTCGTCCGGTTCGTTCTAAGCCGCATCGCGAACGTTTTACCGAGCCAAACAACAAAGCGCCCATCTTACGAAGCGCATGTAAAAGCCTCATCATGCAAGGATGAGGCTCGAGGCACTGTTATGCTTAATCGATAGCTGCCAAAGCTGCATGCAGCTCGATAGCTAGTTCCAGGCCAGCAATCACATCTTTCCTCACGCCATGGCTCAAGCTCTAAGACGCGCAAGCATGAGGTTTGGGGAATAGTGTAGCAAAATGGCGCAGCTGAGAGTGAAAAAGTGCATTGTTTGACTGCCCAAAGTGGGAAAGGTCGTACGAGCACGTTATTGACTCTCTGCCACGTTCATGTGTAGGTTACGGGGCTAAATGTGTTGGTTGAGTCGCGCAACTCTGTTTGGTGATGGTCTTATCGGTAATACACAGGGTCGAGACAGCAATGCTCCAAACATTGACTGTTTTGGTGATAAGTGACTGTGATAGTGACAGGACTACCATGGGCTAGGCTCTGGTTTAATACGAGCCGTTCTGTGAAATGGCTTGCGCTATGGACGAATACGTAGCTAGGTCCGAGGTGAGCCAATCGGTGGTGAGAAAAAAGGGTCGCGATGCCGCCTAGCCGGAGTTTTACATTCCAGAGCGACGAGGCACGACATACCGACCCTGGTTGTTGTAATGGGCAGTGACAGTCGAGAGCTCTACAGAATGTCATTGGGACACGGGGAACCCTGCTCGAGTGGACCATGATTTGCGTCTGGATGTTTGTAGATCAACTGTGACTAAAAAGCTTGTCTGGGTGATCGTCCGGCGTTGGGAAGTAAATTGATCTGGCCATGGCGTTCCAGGTGAATCGCGACCTCCGCCAAAAGGGTAGTGGAGATGGTTCCAGTGCTTCGGTAATTACAGATAGTGACTTGTCACTGCATGCGATTGAGGTTATAGAATGATGGCGATGTCAAGATATGTCGGCTTGGTGGAGATAAGCCCAGATTCAAGCCTCTTCGGCGAAACAGCGCACGACTGAGAGACATCGCTTAGCCTCTGCTCCGTCAACAGAAAAAAGTGAAAAAGTAGTGAACGGTTTTAAACATCTAGACCAAACGCCACAAGGAGGAGCCGCACAATCGCCAAGGTGTGTCTGCAGCGGGGGCCCGGGTAGTCGGGTCTCTCAACAGTGGTTCTGCCACGCGTGGCTCTGCAAGGGGCAAAGACTCGTTCTCTGTTAAGAATGGAAAGGATCAGCCTGGAATGTACGGATACAGGGACCTGCGTCTATCCCGGCCTGTGGCACCGCGGGTAAGCCCGTTTTGCATGCCGTTATTGGAATGGTGTCCTCTATCTCGGTTCAGCTCCCCGATCTAGACCTTGCCTCGAGAGACAGGGGGCTTGAGTCACTGTAGAGGACCTCAATTCACCATTTCCTTGGTTATTTCGATCTAGGAGAGCTATTTCGACAATTAATTCAGATGGTAATTGATTGCAATGGGAAAAGCCATTCTCTGCCTTGTTTTTCCATCTTCATAATGTCACTGCCAGTATCAATCTATTACCATTTACAGTCCCTCTACCAAAGGGTCCCGGTCTCCTGGTACCCTTATCACTCACAATTCCATATGCGGAAAGATGGAAATAGAAATTGAGTTCACAACAGTACATCCCTTTTTTAGCCCTGGTCCGTGGAAGGGTCTTCTTGCGGCTAGAATGAGGCTGGAATAGGCTATAGCACATTGAGTTTATACTGAATATCTCGACTAAATAAACTTTGGGCCCAGACGGATTAGGAAACAGGCAAACTCGAAGATATCGGCCATCGGCCAAGATGGAGAGCAGCAGTTATTATAAAAAACCCTCATAGATCTGGCCAGGTATGGATTTTGTTCTCATCAGCAATCTCACAGTCTACTACATTCATCTGAGTAGTCTATTCTTTACATTGTTTCTTTCGCAATGCATTTCATCAAGGCCATTGTCTGGGGTATATCCCTTGCTGCTGTCAACGCAGCTGCTTTGCCTGCCGATGGATCTGGTGTCTCTACCTGCGAGTACTCCGGCGGCGACCGAGCCTGTGAAGCTCATGTGAGTACACTCGGGCATCTGATCTGGTATCAGTATGGACTAACGATTTCAACAGTGCATCGAGGAGGGCAAGACCTTTGTGTCATGTGCACCGTGAGTATTCAGCTGAGTCAGCTTTGAGATGTAGCTAACATTCGATAGTGAGTGCACATGCTCCGGCCGCTTGGGCAATCCTCTGAGACGCCTTGTCAAGAGGAAGACTACCTCTTCTGCCAAGCCTACCACTGTCAAGGTCCAGGCCACTACTTCCAAGAAGGCCACCACCACTTCTAAGCCTGCTACTACATCCAAGCCTGCTACGACTTCTAAGAAGCCAACGACCACGTCTAAGCCTGCTACTACATCCAAGCCTGTCACGACATCTAAGAAGCCTACTACAACCTCGAAGCCTGCTACCACTTCCAAGAAGCCTACTACTACTTCGAAGCCAGCCACTACTTCCAAGCCAGTTACGACTTCTAAGAAGCCAACGACCACGTCTAAGCCTGCTACTACATCCAAGCCTGCTACGACTTCTAAGAAGCCAACGACCACGTCTAAGCCTGCTACTACATCCAAGCCTGCTACGACATCTAAGAAGCCTACTACAACCTCGAAGCCCGCTACTACCTCGAAGCCTGTGACCACTTCCAAGAAGCCCACCACTACTAGCAAGCCTGCGACTACTTCTAAGCCTGTCACCACTTCCAAGAAGCCAACGACCACTAGCAAGCCTGCTACAACCTCCAAGCCTGCTACCACTTCCAAGCCTGCTACCACTTCCAAGCCCGCTACCACTAGCAAGCCTGCTACCACTAGCAAGCCTGCTACCACTAGCAAGCCTGCTACAACCTCCAAGCCTGCTACCACTAGCAAGCCTGCTACCACTAGCAAGCCTGCTACCACTAGCAAGCCTGCTACTACCTCAAAGCCTCCCACCACAACCTCCAAGCCTACTACGACCTCAAAGCCTACTACAACTTCCAAGGCTGCGACAACAACCTCCAAGGCTTCATCGAGCTCATCTTCATCCAGCACCAGCTCCAAGGCCTCTACTTCTACTAGTGCCCCTGCTTCCTCTAGCAAGGCTTCCACCTCCACCAGTGCTCCCGCTTCTACAAGCAAGGCTTCAACCAGCACAAGCCCAGCTGCAGCTTCCACTAGCTCTTCCGCTGGTGTCTCATCCTCCGTTGGTGTTTCATCCTCCGCTGCTGTCTCATCTTCTTCCGCTGCTGTCCCATCTTCTTCTACTGCTGCTGCCTCATCCAGTGCTGCATCCAGCCAGGCCACTGGTGCCCCTGCTGGCGGTGTCACAACCTCCACTTCCGATGATGATGAGTCCACCACCAGCACTCCTGCTAGCCAGTCTTCCAGTGTTGCCGCTTCTTCAAGCACTGCTGTGACTTCAGATGAGTCTGACGACGAGACTACCACTGCCGTCTCCTCTACTTCTGCTGGTCAGTCTTCTTCCGCTGCCGCTGCTGGCACCACTACTACCAAGGCCGACGAGGAGACCACTAGCTCTGCTGCTGCTGGAGTCACTACCTCCTCTGCCGCTGCCGGTACCACGTCCGAGGCTGGTGATAAGACCACCTCAACCTCTGCCGCTGCTTCTACTACTGATACCGATGAGGAAACTAGCACTTCGGTTGCTGCAGGCACCACCACTTCTGTGGGCGCTGGTTCTTCCACCTCAGTTGCTGGTGATGAGACATCCAGCGTTACTACCTTTGTCACCCTGACCCGCACCACCAGCACTGTTGATGAGGAGTCTTCTACTCAGGTTGCCTCCACCAGCTCTGCTGTTAAGAGCACTAGCCAAGCTGCTTCCTCCACATCAGTCGCTGATGATGAGACTACTTCCAGCCAGGCTGCCTCCTCTTCTACTGCTGCTGCCACGACTTCTTCTTCCGCTGATGCGTCCACCAGCCAGGCCGCTTCATCCACTTCTGTTGCCGATGACGAGACTAGCTCTGCTGCCGCTTCCACCTCGTCTTCTGCTGCCAATGAGTCTACCAGTCAGGCTGCCTCTAGCACATCAGTTGCTGAGTCCACTAGCTCTGCTGGTGCAACCAGCTCTGAAGCTGAGTCTACCTCCGCTGCTGTCGCTACCTCATCCTCTGTCGGCCAGTCTTCCAGCCAGGCTGCTTCCAGCACCTCTGACGCTGATGAGACTACTTCTTCTGCTGCCGCGACAACCTCATCTGCTGCCGGTGAGACATCTAGCCAAGGCGCTTCCTCTACCTCTCAGCAGTTGACTGGTAACCCTGCTGGAATTTCCGCCTCTTCATCTGCTGAGGGGTCCAGCTCTGCTGCTGCCACTACCTCATCCTCTGTCGGCCAATCTTCCAGCCAGGCTGCCAGCACCAGTTCTGCTGCTGCTGATGAGACGACTAGCTCTGCCGCCGCCTCTACCTCATCTGGTGCTGAGACATCTTCCTCTGCTGCTGGCGTTTCATCCACTTCAGCCGCTGAGACATCTTCTTCTGTTGTCGAGTCGAGCAGCTCTGCTGTCACCTCTAGCTCTGCTGCTGTTGCCTCCAGCTCTGCTGCTGTTACCTCCAGCTCTGCTGCCACCTCCACTTCGGCTGATCAGACCTCTTCTTCTGCCGCCGCTGAGACCTCGTCCTCATCTGCTGCTGCTTTAACTTCTACTGCTATCACCTCCAGCTCTGCTGCTGCTGAGACCTCTTCATCATCTGTGGGAGCCTCCAGCTCCTCTGCAGCTAAGACATCTTCTTCTGTTGTCGAGTCTAGCAGCTCTGCTGTCACCTCTAGCTCTATTGCTGCCTCCAGTACCTCTGCAGCTGAGACTACATCCTCTTCCGCTGCTGGGTCTACCTCCGCTGCTGCAACCTCCAGCTCTACCGCTGGAACTTCCTCTTCTGCTGCAGCCTCTTCTTCGTCAGCTGCTGAGACATCTTCTGTTGCTGCCTCCAGTACCTCTGCAGGTGCTCAGACCTCTAGCTCTGCCGCCGCAGCCTCATCTTCGTCAGCCGCCCAGACCTCTAGCTCTGCCGCTGAAACTTCCTCTTCTGCTGCAACCTCCAGCTCTGTTGCCGTCTCATCGTCTTCACCTGCTCAGACCTCTAGCTCTGCCGCCGCAGCCTCATCTTCGTCAGCCGCCCAGACCTCTAGCTCTGCCGCTGAAACTTCCTCTTCTGCTGCAACCTCCAGCTCTGTTGCCGTCTCATCGTCT